>CALNHX010006439.1:0-89513 GCA_940337035.1 Agriotes lineatus | reverse complement strand
TAAATGCCCTTGAATCGCTAAGATCCTATTAGTAGAGGGAACTGGATGGTTCTGGAACCTCCCCCCACCACTTGACCTTGAGTTCAAGGAAAGACCACGTTCAAGCCCAAGGTCACATGCAAGGCGAGGCCACGTGCAAGCCCAAGGTCATGTTCGAAGCGAGGCCACGTTCGGAGCGAGGCCACGTTCAAGGTCAAACCCGCGTTCGAGGTTGAGGCTACTTTAAAAAAATTCAAGGTCAAGATCGCGTTTACGGCCAAGGGCATAGAAAGAGTTAAGTAGTGCTTCGAACAGACTGCGCTTAACATATTTATTTAAAAAAAATTAGGCATGAAGTAAACGCCTAGAATACTTCATGTCTAAATTATGACTCGACTAGGATTCGAACCTAGGTCTCCCTGTATATCCGCAGCGCAATCTGCAGCCGAGGGTATCTTTACCTCTAGATCATCGAGTCTGATAGAATATTTGGTTACTCATCCAGAGTACCTTCGTAGAGTGAAAGATACGCATAATTTAATAAAAAGTTATATTTAAGATGCACATACAAAGAGTAATTACAGTAGTGGCTAGACTAAATGATTATAATACCAACAGATTAAGAAATACGTTACAGACATACACATTAGAGCGAATAAAATAGTGCTTAAAACAATAGTAGATATACAGCAGGAATTATCCGCGGGTGAGAGCAGCTTCTTCAAGACATCAGGTTTATTTTTTAGCAAAATCGTTTGCCAATTCGTATCTACCGCATATGAAGGGAAATGGTATTTTATCTTGAACGTTAAAACGTTATGTTCAGTAAAGTTGTTCACTTGTATTTTAAAAACGGAAATAGTTGTCAAGGAACTGGTATCCATTTGACGCCACGTCACGTTGTGCACTCCATCATTGTAGGCGAAAGAAGCTGAACTGCACCGCGGTGGTTGAAGGACGTAGAGAATCCCATCATGAACTGCAGCGACAGCAACCAAAAATTGTATTGGTAGCATGTTCAACAAGTCGATGGCAACTAGTGAATGGTTTGGCGCCGCACTTTGCATCACTTATGACAACAGCAACCTTTTGTTTTGTCGGCCGCGCCCGTTCCATTGTTGCCAGCCACATCTACTCCGGGGGAAAAATGCAACGCATCGATAAGTTTGTAATTGCTGGTAGACCTTGGCAATTTTGCAGTTGGGTGACCAACGGAGGTGTTCAGATAGGGGTTTGTCATTGCGCTCCCAACCAGAAATTTGAACTCCGCAATAGAAACACTGTACACAATTAATCGTGTCGCTGATGCAAAAGAAACCGGCATCTGCTAGCGATTCTGGAGTTTGACCTCGACTCCAATCGCCGAATGTTCGTAGCCGTTTGGAGTAGCTCCCAAATTCTGGATATTGAGGTTCTGAGCTCATGATGGCAACTAACTACGCACACGTTTGTGAAAGTTTTATATTCTACAATTCAAGGTCACAATCTCGAAACTTTAAAATAAAACCACCGAAATATTTCTAAATATATTTATTTATTTCCAAGTATAAGTTATATATGTAACTTCCCCATCCTCCAGTAGGCCTAGGTATCGATCCACTGGCTTGAAGATGTTGGTCTGCCACCACACAGCTGACGATCCGTCGAAGACTGCGGGCCACGTCCGTAAGGTGGTCGTCTCCGCTAGGGTCTCTCCTTGTAGGTTCAAGGCGTACTCCATTGTGACCACTGCCTGGAGAGACCGTTGAGAGGATGCTGGAGGGCAACTAGCCAAAAACCGACGAAAATGACGGTAAAATTGTTCTGCATTCTTGAAGTTAGTTGTCATAGCTGCTTGATGATTATGGTAGGCGCTGGAGGATTATGGCAACTGCTACAGAAAACAGACAACTTAATATAGAAGCGTAGTCAAGGATGGAGGTATACAAGGTCAAGGCTCTTACCTTGAGATTCACATATAAAGCGTAACGTTTTTCCACTACAGCTACCAGTCATCATGCCCGATATTGTTGTTGATGCTCTCTTTGAAGATGCTCCCACATTTTACAAGGAGTTTGAATACTTCATCACCTCCGAACCGCGACCTCCATCAGCTCGTCAACTCCAGGCTGCCGTAACAATAGACTATTCCATGAGTCTTGGAAGCGAGTGCCTATGGCAGTCGACCCTCCTGAGGACGCTACCCACCACATACGAGGGTGACCCATTCCTGTGGTGGCGGCAACATGTAGAGGTCCCCATCCAGCGCTTTCTCGCTCGGCTAGCAGATGGGGATGTAGTATATATTACTTATTGTTGGTTTGATTAAATATATGTGTATATAAAAGTGTCTGTGTTTTTATTGCACTCCTAGCGACGTCTATGATTATTGATATTTTATAAGTAGAAGCCCGCGCTTTCAGTATTCATATCCAGTTCGACGCTTGAGCAATGCCTATTGATAAATTTGGCAAACATATGCATGCGAATTTTACGTCACACCCGCAGGTGTTTGTGGTTGAAGAGCTAAGCGAGCCTTTATATTATGAACGAGATTTACAACTAGTATCCATTGCCTTCAATGATGATGGATGGTACATCCTACCGCATGGTGACATCGAATATACTATTCCCTTCCGTGAAGCTGAAATAACAAATGTCTTACTTTAACCCGAAAATACCCAAATTTATGTCAACAAGATGGGGTCATATAAATTACACGAAATGATTAGGAAGACATTCAAAAAAGGTGATATGCTAAAATTTTGGGCAGTCAAGCCAAATATGTTATATGTGGAATTTCAGCTCAAGGTTCCCATAATTGTTGAGTCCAAAAAGGCAGTGCAGAAAGCATGACTTCAAGGTCAGCGTTTACGGTCACCTCCTACCACATATAACCTTGAAAATGTGAAAATAAAAGCGCGTAGAAGAGTCTGCAAGGGTAGTAGCATCCGATAGTCGTGCAGAAATGGAAGCCTTGTTGAAAACTATCGAGGTAGTTCAGAGTAATAAAGCAAGAAAGTCGCAACCACTGTTCTGTCCAGAACTTCTGAATAGTAGGACGTACAAATTAAATAAATCAAGTTCTAAGTACGTGAGTGTAGGGTTTGATTGGAGTTCGCAATTTAACCCAAGTATTATAATACGGGGTGCCAAATATGACTGGGGGCAGTTAAATGAATGGGAGTGGACAGCCCTGATTAAAAATCAAGGAGTGATTTCCAACTACTTCTATTCTCTCGACGGTGAGTGGCCAGCTCTGGAAATAGGAAAGAAGAGGATTGTATTCGAAGCTATCCAAACAAGGAAAATAATCAAATTGGAGGAAGTGGGTTTGTCAGAGGTGCGTTTAGCGAGCGAAACTGTAGAAGAATTGTGGCGCTTGCAGAAACTCGTGGAAGTGCGATTCGCACAATTAAAAGCGTTACACTTTGAGAGTTTCTATAAAGAGATAGTGAAGGGTGTAGCAAACCTTTGTGGAGACTGTTTAGTAAATGTATGGTCTGTAGTGGATCAGCTGGAGGAGAACTCTGAAAAGACTGCGTGTATGGTGGAAGTGCTAACGTTCGCGAGTTCTATGGTAAAGTGCGACATCGAAGTGAAAGCCCTGAGTCGTCAGTTAGCAGTGTAGTCATGTGGATGAATTATAGAGAGGCTGCTCGACCGGCTGCAAGAGACGTACCTAGTGCGGTTGAACGATTAGTGAGTTTGTTAAAGGATTTAGCTTTTGAAGCGTCGCACGAAGTCATATATGGCTTAGAACGTTCCGGATTCAGTGACGACGAGTTGTATAAAAAAGAAAAACAGTACAAAAATGGTGCAGCTGTCGGTCAACTATTTTTAGACGGAGCCATAAATGAAGGCCTCCTTGTAGATTTAATGGATAGTCTTGGCCTAAAATGGCATATGTGTGAAGTAAAAGCCTTTATAGAGAGGAAGGAAAATGAAGAAGAGCGTGCAGTTTGACGACTCGAAGAATAAGATTTATAATTTGCATACGTGGACGTATGCGTATCGAGAAGCTCGAAAAGGACGGTGGGAACGGGAAGGTGTGGATAGGTTGCGGTTCCATCGGAGGATACTTACTATGGATGAAGTACTGCGAGACGTCTTGTGCGCCGAACATAGGCAGACAATTTATGTAGAACGCTTTTCCACTAGTACGTAGATGTTTAATCCATGTAGTTAAACTATATATTGTAAACAAATAAAATCCATAAAAATTAAAAAAGGTTGTTTTATTCCATTATGTAGTGATTATAAATATGATACACGTTAGATAAAGCGCAATAACAAATCGGTTTGGAATGATATAAACAAGCGGGTTGTGATGGGGTGAGGGCCGGTCTTTCTTCCACTTCGATGATTGGGATGGTAGTAAAGCGGCGTAGAAAAGTTGCCTTTTCTCGACCCACATATACTTCGGTGGCACCTTGCAGAAGACGTCGCAAGATTGCAGGAAACATGTATGCTGGAGTAAATTTCTCATTCCAGTCGATGCAATGGTGATTAGTCATTACCCAGCGGGCTTGTTGTTGTAAATGAGGTGTTAAGGAATGGAGGGCGAAAGGGGGTTTAAAAATGTGGTGAGATACTTAGGTACCGTCGTAGGAGGCCATTTCTTTTGGGGTAAAGTGCTTATCGGACGTCTTAAAACCTTGAATATCGATAATGATCTTCATCGTATTAGGTATAGGGAGCATGGTCTAGTTACGCTAAAAGTCGAGGTGCAACTGAAGTATTTTGCGAAATTACAGTTGTTTAACTGCTTTTGACAATGCGTTGTAAGTAAAAACCCGATCGTGAAGAACGAGACAATACGCAGTTGTGTTGGCTGGCACGTTAGCGGAAGTTTCAAATTCAACACGAAAAACGACAGCGTTTGCATGAAGGTAGTCTTTTTGATGGGAACAATCGATTACAACAATGGGCGCCTTGTCTGCAAAGTCATGGCGGGAGAAGAAGGGCTCATCGATTTTGCTATAATAAGATGATTGAAACTTGGAATACATGTCGTATAATGTTGCGTAATGATTGAGTGCATAATTGTTATGTAAATTGTCGTATGGGAATCGTTCGGTGTTCAGATAAACTCGGAAATTAGTAAGACCAATTTTATCGAAATTAGCATTGTCCTTAGCGATTAGCCCCGAACGACCTGATTAAAACCCTACGATGACATATCTGGGGGTTTGTAATTTTGTGCTTGTAGCGATACCGTGAGAATGTTGAGTCACAGCATGAACACCGGGTATGATATGAAGCTGCCAGCTGCGAAATGCGACTTGAGTGTCAATATTTTTATCGATGTATTTGGTCAGGGCTAATTCTTGAGCAAGACCTGGAGTAATATGAGGAACCTTCCAATATAGTTTGTCAATCGTAACTTTAGCCGTCTCCCCTACGGTAGCACTGAATACGGCGTCGGCATCGGTATTGCTGCGAATTAATACGAGTTCTTGTCGGATGTTAAGTATTACTTTACCATAATCTTCGGCGAATCCTAACAGCATTCTCAACGGTATGCAGGCACTAAAGTTACCTTCCTGATCGGTAATGGGAGGATCGCCGCCGGCAAACCAACCTGCATTTTGAAGCTTTTTAACGTCAGCGGAACTGTAGGACACATATCCCTTAAGAGTAGACGTAATACCAGGTTTGGTGACAGAGTCGACAACGACGCCATTGATTTCGTATCGGATTTCGCTAAATAAGTGAGCCAAACCATTGTTAAGGAATTTAGCCGTTGTAACTTCACCGTTTTCCTTCCGCAACTTTCCCTCTAGATACAGATAGCTCAGGCCGGGAAGAGTTGACATATCTTCGGGAATTGGAATTCGAATTTCATCGTTATAGTCAAAACGGTTTGTATACGGTTGATGTGTGTGCAATTGATTGCTAATGATAGAAGTGTCGACGAGGACTCGCTCTCCGATATTTAAAATACTCATTACACTATTGTAAAGCCTAAGGACCGCAAGAAGTCTCTGTTTGCTTTAGTTAGCTGCGTGGTGGACGAAGCCGTACTGAGCTTACGAGGGTGTGGGCGACGATTCTTATAGGAAGTGAAGCAGGGGCGGTACGGAGTAGTGAATCGAAAACCCATTACAGTTTCTTTAAATGTAATGTTACCATGACGGTCTCCTTACTAAAACTGACAGGATTATCCGATTGGTCTAGTATTTTAATAGTTAAGTTAGTGATCTGTTTTGTGCTGATCGGTAGATAGATGACTGGGTTAGGGGTTTCCACTATTTTGTACCCGGGTGGTACTATGGGGAAGAATTGGTGAATGATATGGCCGGGCTTACCATTTTTATATGAACCAACGGAGATGTTGCAATGAATAAGAATCGAGTTGATGTTCAAAATTTTCGTAACATGTTCAGCTGTGTGCCACCTTTCTGCAGGATAAACTTTTTTCTCAAAGCCTAACATGTCCCGGATAGTATTGTCGCTTTGAAAGTCGATTGGAACGGTGGACTTTATTTCGGTTTTTAAGGTGCTGTTATTTCCACGTAGCAGTACCTGTTTAACACCCGCATCAGAATCGAGTTGGTTATGTAAAAATTCAGCAATGTCCGTAATTTCATATGCCCCCTCCGGTATAACAATAGGAGGTTCTCCAACAAGATGAAATTCATTGTTGAGAGGTCTAACGTTTGGAATAGTATAGTAGGTTTCGAAACTTAACAATCCCAAGACGTATTCGCTACCATCGTCTAAGAAAATGGGAAGGTCAAAATTTGCAGTAAGAACAGATGAATCTCCCGTAAGAGTGAATATACTAGACATGATAAAGCGAGGCACTTAAACTGACGACAAAAGCGGTTTCGCAAAGTTATATAAGAATTTGAGACACAAATGTCCGCATGTGTATGATGCGAGTTTTTGATATCTATTAGAGTTGTACATAATTGTGTTGTTGCTACCATCGCTGCGAAAGTAGTTTACTATTTCGGGAGGAGGTTGTAAGCGACCTATGCTATCGAAATACAGAACAAATTGATCAGCTTTAACGTAGGCTGTCCAATGTGTGCCAGGTCCAACATCATCGTCTAAGTTAGTAACACCACATTCTCGTTGACAAATTTTATCGGGTAGGGCATCTCGCATAAATATCCCCCTAAAATGGAGAATTTCTAAGCGTTTAACGTACTGTGCAATATCGATGTTCGTCAACGCTCGGCGTGGTAGCTTCAACGGTAGTTTTTTGACTGATGCGGTCGTAGATATAGTCCTTTTCCTCGAGCAATGGATTCCATAGCTTTGTTATGCCGTTCCTTTTCCTGGAGATCCTTTTTAGAAGCCTTTGAGTCGCCAACCGCTTTAGCGACTGCTGCAGCACCGCCTCCGAGGGACCCCAATGTTCCTAATGCAGCAAGTATGGGTACAAGCGGCAATATACCTCCTCTCTTGGGAACAGGTACTACTCTAGAACGAATTCGACGTTTCCTTCGCGATTTAAAAACGACCGCGCCTCCAATACGTTTACGCCTACTACACCTTGTACGCTTTCGTTTTCTAGATACCCCCGTACCAAACTTTTGCGCAATACCGACAATAGGTAGTGCACGCTTTCGTTTCCGGGAGACTCTCACACCAACAGTGGGTTGTGTACGCTTCCGTTTTCTAGATACTCCCGTACCAAATTTTTGAGCTGCAATAGGTAGTGTACGTCTTCGTTTCCGGGGTGTTTCCATAACAGCAATGGGTTCTGTACGCTTTCGTTTCCGGGAGACTCCCATGCCGAGTTTGGTTTTCCCTTTCATAATCCCTGTAACAGCAAGAGCTGCCGCTCTTTCTCCAAGAGTAGAGTTTTTTGCTTTAACGCGTTCCCAAGCTTTCTGTGCAAGAACTTTATCCGCCGAGTGACGGGTCGAAAGATTGCTAGATTGTGAGTATGCGATGTCGTGTTGCTTGCAAGCCTCGTCCAGAGGGTTTCTTCCTCGATCACCTCGAGAAAGTCGTTTGTTTAAACGAGTGCCAGGTCCGCAAAACTTGTAACCTGGTATATGTAATTCGAAAGGCAACTTGTCAATAAGGGTGTTCAACAAACCGCGACCTTTCCGTCGTACGATTCGACGACGACTACGAGTTTTACTTCTAGTATAACTCATCTTAAAGAAACGCTCGTCGAAGAGCGACTGACGATGTGAAGCTCAAAGGAGTAGATATATACTTAGCACAGCGCGGTTAGAAGCTAGTTTGTCCCCGTCCGAAAACGATGAAGAACGTCAAACTTGTGAAACAAAAATGTTCGCTGCCGGTAGTAAATCATACAGTAAATTCCATGTCACAGAGGTTCAGACGACACGGCACTTTACTGGGTATAGGATGTAAAAGGGGTTTGATCATTGGTCCTTCCGGCTCTGGGAAAACCAATGCGATGATCAGTCTTTTGGTGCACCGCAATGGGGTGCGGTTTCACAACTTGTATTTGTATTCGAAAACCCTTGAGCAACCTAAATAAAAATTTCTGAAGATACTTCTAAAGTCACTAAAAGAAATCGGATTCTACGAATTCAGCGAGGGGTGTGAGGTTATCAAACCACACGAGGCGAAAGAAAATTCTGTTATTGTGTTTGATGATGTGGCATGCGACACTCAAAGCATAATTAGAGATTATTTTAGTTTCGGACGTCATCGAAATATAGATTGTTTTTACCTCTGTCAGACTTACTCATCAATCCCGAAACAACTGGTACGAGATAATGCGAATATCATAATCGTATTCCGACAAAACCACACCAATCTTAAACACATTTACGATGATCATGTAAACACAGACATGTCATTCGAAAAGTTTAAAAACTTATGTTCCCACTGTTGGATCAAAGATCACGGATTTTTAGTTATCGACAAAGAAAGCGAAATCAACGCCGGTCGTTATAGAAAAGGGTTCGACAGTTATTTCACTATATAGGCATGGACCACTGCTGTACAAATTATTAGTCTACGAACAACGACAGTAATAGCAACATGGACAAACGGTTAGTAAGCGATCTTATTAAAGCTAGAAAGGCTGTCAGGCGGAAATATGAAACTTTAAAAGCAGATATCGCCGAATCGCGGACGGCTTTTGCGGAGCAATTTAAACCAATTTCCCAGCCACTCACGGAATTGCTAACATCCATTAAGCAAGAAGGAGGTCGAACAATACAGCAAGAAGTAGGACCTATGCTGAGAACCATCAAACGACGAGTGTCCACACCATCTATCCTACCCGGTCCGAGAAATGGCAAAACCCCCGTACGAGCGTCAACCCCCCGACATTGCCATTCCCGGACCGTCGACTTCAGCGTTGGTAACATCCACACCTAGATTTATTGACAGAGAAGTATTGTATGAGAGTTTACCGGATGAGGAGCAACAGGTAGAAGTTCAAGAAGAAGAAGCGGCAATTGAAAGTTCAGTAGCAAAGGCTAGGGAAACCGTGCGACAAATGATGGAACCGGAAGTTCTAGGGGAATACCTGGAACAGTTCTCAAGGTTAGCTAGAAAATATATCGAGGGAATGATACGAGATACAGAGAGCAAGTACGATCTCCACTATGGAGTTCGATGGGACATAGACACTGATAAGTTTGCAATTGGGAATAAACAAGTTACTTTTGAGGGTCAGGACATGGTTATTACAGATCACGGCAATAGAATAATATACAAAGGCACCCCCGGCTTTTACGAATTGATGTTCTTAAAGAAACCGATGACTTATACAACCAAAGACCGTGAAAATTACTATGACATAGTGAACCGATCCGCCGCAAATCGTAAGAACTACGATCCAACCCAAAGGATAAGCGGCAACGCAGGGGCAAAATATATGAAAGTAGTACGCCCCCTGGCTGAATCCTCCGGCATTAGACAACCTACCAGAGCCGCATCGAGGGTGCAGCGTACCGGTAGGGGATTATTAACAGTAACCAATAAAAAAGTGGAATTTGTTCCTTGGAAAGATCCAAATTCATTAGTGGATCGTCTGCGCATATTACTAGCCTCTCAGGTAGCGGGGCACACCGGCCATTCCAACGAAATCGTAAGCATCACCCAAGCTCTACGAGATGCAAAAATAATTCACTAAGACGAGTACAAAAGCAGAGGACCTACTGAATTACGATCAGAAGGTGTTAGACGATAGAGTAATGCCCATAGACAAATTTGGACGCCACTACCATAGCGCGCGCTACGGTTTTCATCGCAAACATATCTTTATGAAAGTTCAAAATGTAAACCGACTCCATATAGAAGTACCACTGCTGCTAGTGGGGCGTGGTTATGATGAAAGCGGATATTCCAAAATTTTCGATAATAATGAGTACATTTTTCCGTTAACGATCGGTGAGATCATAAGTGTTCAAGTCAACGGACCTTTGGTAGTATCACACATCAACGGCATCAAACACGACACGCTTGTCGGTAAGACATTGCGGCGAGGAGATAAACTGCAATTCGAATCCATAAACACTAAGTTATACGTGCAACTGCTGCTTAAATGTCCCATAGCAGTCGATCCAGCAACATTCGGCAATGAGTCCTAAGGAGGATCTAGTTGCAGAACTTCACAAACCAGCGCGAAGAAATTTCAAGAGACGACGGGTGATTCTCAAAGGATTGCATGATTTACTACAAGCGGATTTGGTGGAGATGCAGCCATATGCACGAAGCAATAAAGGTTATCGATACATTTTAGCTGTTATTAATGCGTTTTCTAAATACTTGTGGGCTCTCCCGGTAAAACGGAAAACGGGAAAAGATGTAGCGGCAGCTATGCGAAAAGTTCTTGCTAATATGAAGGTATCTCCTAAAAACGTACAAACCGATTTGGGAAAAGAATTTTATAACAGCGATTTTCAAGCATTGATGCGACGTTACAAGATAAATCATTACAACACGTATTCAACTATGAAAAGCAGCATCATAGAAAGATGTAACCGCACCCTTAAGAACATGATGTGGAAGCAGTTTAGTTTGCAAGGGTCCTACAAATGGTTGGACATTCTGCCCCAACTTTTAAGCAAATATAACACAACCAGGCATAGCACAACAGGTATGAAGCCGGCTGAAGTTAATCTTAAAAATGCCAAACGTCTGTTACACACCGTGTACAGCCACACAAAAACTGTAGATCCGACACCTCAAAAGTTTCATAAAGGAGATTCTGTACGCATTAGTAAATATCGTTCGATATTTAGCAAGGGCTACACACCCAGCTGGAGCAACGAAATATTCAAAATAGCCACAGTGCGACTTACAAATCCTACCACCTACAGACTCACCGATCAGGAAGGGCAAGAAATCAAAGGCGGATTTTATGAGCACGAATTACAGAAAACCAAACACTCGGACGTATACCTGGTAGAAAAGGTGTTGAAGAAGAAAGGTAATCAGCTTTACGTAAAGTGGTTGGGATTCGATAATCGTCACAATTCCTGGATATCCAAAAACAATGTTGTATAACTTACTATGACTCTATAGAACTCTTTCAATAAAACACTTTTTGTTTTACTACCACTTATTTTCTTTAAATAAAAACTTTTTGTTTTACAGTAATTTTATTATTGTAAATGCTGAACATGAGTGACTACAGTGTTGAATAACAAATATACTTGGTAATGCGGACCCAAACAATGAGATTTTTTGTAAAATTTAACTTACTATCTATATCGTACAAGCTAGTGTTCCTAAACTATACTATAATTGCTATATATACAATAACTAAACCTACAAAGTACAAGAAAGCTCCTGCCGTGTAGGACCTCTGCTGTTAAGTAATAACGAATACTGTTCCGCGAACATATTGCTACACCATCGTTTCGGCAATGCGCAGCAAGTTGTCTAGAGGACTGTTATCATCATCATCTATGTCACGGTGACCCCACGCTAACGTTTTGGTAGTATTAGGAATAAGGAAGTGTTTATCATTTCGCGAAGAAAGCGCAACCTTATTCATTAATTCGGTGTACATAGTGTGTAAACGGGAACGAAACACATACATCTGACAAAATACAACTTCCCTCTTGTTTTCGACTACAGATTTATAAATTTCGGTGGTGAGGTGATTCCGAACAGCACTCTTTCTAACTCCCTTCGCCTTTTTGTCTTCTTTACCAACAGCGTTTACACAGTATGTTTTTGCACCGACCCCGTAATAGCTACACAAAGCCACCCCCGCGTACTCCTCCTTAAATTTGCCAACAACGGACTTGGTTCTCGAAATTCCGTGCAGACCATTCTTGTAATTAGATGTATCAAAGAGATCAAGGTGCTCTTGCATGTCCGCGTAAAAATTTTCAGTAAACATTTCCAGGATGAATGAGTCCGTGTCTGTATACAGTAGAGACACATTAAGACCGTATTTATGCTTCAAAAATTTGTAATAAAAATCGTACATTACCGTTTTCGAAAGATCTAAAACTGAGAAACCAACATAAATGGGTTTGTTATATAAAACCGATGTTCTGTTCATTTCCACTGCTATTAAATTTTCCCCAAACCGAATTCTATCTTTAAAGTTAGGTTTCGATATCAAAGCTTCTGCCCCCATTCTATTATCAATTTTCTCCCAATGACTTATTAACTTTACAACAACCCTTTTGTCCACGTTTTCCATGGTTTTACCAAAGACGCGATTGTTAGCTAGTTTGAATAAATTTCGATGAAATTCATTGTCAGACGTGTTACGTAAATTTGTGTTTAAATCGATGTAGGATCTGAGCCAAGGAGATTGTCTAAACTTAAGTATTTTATGTGTTTTAACCAAAATCAAACCAGCCTCTAAGCATTGCTTCAAATTTCTGTAGTGAATAATATAATTGTGTTTGTCATACAAATTTGGAATTAATTTTGCATTTTTAAATTTTCCCTGTGGAGGCACCAATAGCTCGGGGCAAAAGGGGAAGTCATTGTAATCGTTATGTAAATTTTCGGGGTACCGCAAGTCAACTTCCAACACGTACCCAGTACCTGAGTCGTCCAAAATTTGAAATACGTCAAAACTATCAATTTCCTCGTCAGCCAACCAAACAAAACCACCTTGCGGTAGAAACTGCCTCATACTATGCCCGTATAAGTTGGTTGCGTCTAAAAAAACAATAAAAGAAGTGGGTTTTGAAGCGTCATAGTTACCCGCAAATTTATTGTTGGCAATAGCCTTTCGCCCGACACAAGTACTGACTCCCCCACGAATACCCTTTCTAAAAAAGTGAAACATATCCATATCCGTCAACAGCTCCAACTCAACCCCCGTATATTTTAACATGGCGTCCCAACTTAAACCGGGGGCGGTGAAGTACTGCGCCGGATCTAAATTATATTGATTTAAATAAAAATTTCGAAAGTTTTCGAAAACGTCTGCCAATATAAACACGTCACATTTGAGGTAAACATCGGAGTAGTCGCCCAACGTTTAACATTCGAAAGTTTTCCAGATCTTAACGGCGCACTCGTAATCGACCTCAGTAATATGCGTCTCGGTTAAATGATCATAAAACTGGGCGATTGTGGGCAACGCCAGCTCGTCTAATTTTGTAAATGAATCCAGATACGAATAGGAAAACACACCTTTCTGTCTCATCAGTTCGAATTTGATGTCATGTCCGAATTGCTTATGAATTTCAACACACTGATCATCTGATAACGTGGCGGCCAGCGATGCTAAAGAAGAACTTAAAAATCGGTAACTATCTAAAAATCGAATTTGCATATAAACGTTTTTTCGTTTTCCGTCAACAACGACTTCATCTACCCAAAGACGTTTACCAAATGAAATATATTTTTCCTTATTTTCGGGAATGACATCAAGCTCCTCGTTATTTTGAGTTAACTGTTTGACAAAAAGGTGGGAATCGTAATTTAAATTGTGAAAAAATATGGGAATAAAATTTGGAAGTTTATAATTTAGATTGCAATTGGAATGGGCAGCTCCCCGATATTCTCCGGTCAAATGGTCGTGATCGCGAACTTTTACGTTCTCCTCTTTAAAGGACGATTCCAAATATGACATGAAGCAGCATCCTTAAAATTTTGAATTTCTTGCGGAGCCAGAGGCTTGAGGGGTACAACATGCTTCAAACTGTTGGAATATAGAGCGCGAATGTCTCTGTCTAGACGCTCAACAAACACGTCCACAGCATCCTCGCCCCTATAAATTTCGAATTTGGATAGAGTATCATCAAAAGAACATTTCAAATAATACGCGAAAGAATACGGTTTGTGCTCGCACGTTTTGATCGTATATGGTCTTTCGCGATCCGGCTCCTGATTCCCACCATCGACAGGTGATAAAACGGTCTCGAAATCTGCATAGCAAACATAGGGCACTTTCAATTGCTTATGATAATTATCAAATTTAAGAATGTTCTAGGGCCTCACCTCCCCACACTTATCCGTGATCGGCTCTGTCGTAGGCAACTTTGTGCACACATGATTACTGTCAAAAAGCTTATGGTTCTCCAGATAAGCATCGGTGCGAAAGTAATTTAGACAACCATTACAAAAATGTTTTGCATTGGCCCTAGCCGTTATTTGCCGCGAAACTAACCTAGACAAATTGGTGATCCAACAGTAGTGGTTATTACCTTCGCCGTCTGTTAGAAGCAGCAAATTTATATGTCCGTTTTTTATACGTGGCGAATAGTACAGAGGTCCCACAACTTCATATATGGTAATATCGTTTTGAAAAGTCTTTTCCAACGCGTATACATTTATAGAAAGTTGAGGGTAATTTTTTTCAAATTTAGAAATATCGCGCAATCTAACAGGGAATTCAATGTCCTTAAAATTTAAAAACTCGCCGCAATCTGGATACGAACTCGTTCGATTAGACGCTCTATCTGGTTCGCAGATGGCGGAGGTTACCGCCCACCCGAAACAACGCTCGTCATCGACGTTTTGGACGTTCACGATCGCTTTCTTGGACTGAATCTGCTCTGGGAGCGGGATATGCGAAGACGCCCGAAACATTGAATTTATTTATATTTAATTCTAGGTACAGCAACTGCTTCAAGATCCACCCTGTAAACATTTTGCGGTTAGTAACATTAACAAGAATTACAGTTGTAATACACACCTGAATAGCGTTCCTCAAATTCGGACACCTTCTGGTCCAATATCCCCGTTAAATCATCATATAATTCGTTCAAATCTGTACCGCGAGTGACCACCTCGTTGGTCGTATTAAAACTTTTTACGTTTTGTACATCTTAAGTTTCCAAAATAAAATACCCGAAAAGTTCGAAATTGAATTTTATACTGTTTAATTTGGTCAGTTGCCCTTCTATAAGACCTATAATTTTGTCTTTCAATTCGGTCATATATTCTACAACACTTATATGATAATTTTCCGTGGACACCCTGCAGCTGGCAACACGGGACTTGAAGGCGCTTGGAAGGGCCACCACTCCTTTCCCCAGGTGGACGACATCACACCGCCTCGTGTGACGATTGCTCCTCAGGTGTCCAACGAAACAAGTCCGAGAAACATTTTCATCACACACGTCGCAGTATTGCGTCCTGGGGAGCTGTTCTGTTAAACCAAACGTTAGAAAACATGAAACATTACAATAGAGACACACCCACCACCGCTGGAGTCATTAAGTCTTGGGCGTTTACTCGCCGATGGTCCCTCACCAGCTGCTACCGAAGCCTCCATAGCGTCACCTTTAGGAAACACACAATTGATATAATCAGCAGCAATCAACACGTTTCCACTCACCACTCGTCGATGGGTGGCCAACCTCGTGGCGACAGCTATCTCTTCGATGGCGAAACAAATTGTCAGCTCTGGTGAAGGACTCTCCACAAGCAGTGCACCTGAACATAATGGTAAATTAGTCTCGCGCAATCGGTTAATATACTAATTGCGCGATTAGCTACCCAGCTCGAGGCTTACTATCCACAAACGAAATGAACACCTTTATTTACAAACACTGATTAACAAATTAAACCTCGAACGGAATACCCAGGTGTCACCACGGGGAGGATTCGCTTTGGACACCCTGGAGAGGATAGGGAAGGAGGTTATTTGTGTTAGGGGTGTATGATATGTTAAACGATTATCTACTCGTTACTTAGCCTTTTTATCGAGCTCCTGACGTCTTGCACGAATCGCACTCTCCACAGCTAACAGATCTTGGATTAGCTCCAGCCTTGCTAACGCAGCATTCTTAAAGATGTCCATGTTAGTTGCGCTGTGGCCGTGGCGGATCTTAGGTAAAGCGGCTATGCTTTTTAGGTACTCATCGTGCATCGTCGCTTCTAGGCTGGCGGCTCGAATTTCTAGGGAGCTAATAACAATATAAGCTATTAAACTGGGAAAAGCACGTTCTGAACACCTTCAATGTTAAATAACATATATGGATAGAAAAATAATATCTAATATCTAATATCTAATATCTAATATACCTTATGTAATAATCACCGCTGCGAAGATCGGCTGCTTTAGCATCTATTGCATTGCGATTAGACACGTATTCACGTTCGGCACGCTGGGATGGCGAAATGTCATCCATGTCTTCCTCCTGCGGGGTAAACGTAATCGACACCACAGTGTCGACTACGTTACTCCCAGTGACTGACGACATGACGGCTGCATTGCCCGAAACCGGAGACTGCACAATTACAGACGGTGCTGCGGTCACATTTTTCGAAGGTTGGATTGTTGGCTGCTTCGAAATTCGACTGGTCGGTCGACTTGAGCCGGAGTCGATCTCCAAACCATCTACAAGGGCTCTAAACTCTTGCGCCGCACCGTCGCCGGAAACCACCTTTTCCAATTGAATGTCGTCAAAATCGAACGTTTCCATAAACATTTCCGTTTGCGATAAATGAGGAGGAGGAGACTCATGTAAAATATTTTGGATTTTTGCTACAGGAACATCAGTCTCCTCATTCATACCAACACACTTGACATATTTCGCCAAATTGAATTTTGCAGGACTTTTCCTTTTCTGATCTTTCTTTAAAGCTGATTTTAAAATTTTGCTAGAACCTTGACTACTACTTTGAGAAATGGTTTCGTAAGCAGGCGCAACTAGTACGTCACTTAAAACCTTTATGGTGGTTTGCGGCAATGTCTGTACGGAACTGAGAGCTAAGCCGCTTGGTTCCGTGCAGGCGCAAAGTTTAACTGCACCCGTTTTTTCAAACTGAGCCTATTAAATTTTGAAAATTTTTTCGGTAAAACCACACCCTGGCAAAACGAACAAACAGCGCTGTTGCTAGCCATCGCAAACACAAGAGAATGGTTGCTCCCACCTCAGCCAGATGTATTTATACTACATGCAAAGGACGGCTTTAGCACGCAAACCAGTTGAAATTGAGTTCGTTGCAATCTACATTTTTTCTTACCTCGGCTCACACAAAGGAAGTTAGCCTAAAATATCTTTAGGTTCTATTTTTGCAGACAGCAATTCAAGTTAACATTGAAACACATTTTTCCAGACAGTTTCCTTAGATAATATAAAGTACGAAACTACTGCACCAGCTATTTGTTGTTCTAACATTTTGAAATGTTTAAAAATATTTCACACATACATTTGGCAAATGGTGTTCTAATATAGGCTTATACATCTAATATTTTTAAACCGTTTAATAATAATCAAATTTTATGCCACTGTTGCAAATATTTATATCCTATTAATTACTAGCGCTTATTAAAAATACTGCAGCGTTGGTCGTGTGATAGGTGAATTTGTATTCACATTAATAAAACGCGAGGTTTCAAACATGAAAGACAAAATTTTATTTATCAAAAATCTTGCAATCAAATCTATTTTAAATTGGCAGTTTAAAATGCAAACTGTATATAAGAAACTTTCACTGCTAATATCTAGCTTCGTTGCAATCTACATTTTTTCTTACCTCGGCTCACACAAAGGAAGTTTGTAACGTTTGCCTGCAGATCAAATGTGTATTTCCGAATATTAATATAATATTTAAATTTGATCCTTGTCCGACCTCGCGTTATCGTAATTTCCGTAATGTCAATGCACGAGGCGATAAGCAGAGCGCAGTGACCGACGTCACGTAAGTACGAAAGTGCGTCGCGCGCTGTTTCTCCCCACTTTTAGAAGCGCTCGAAGTCGCATAAAACTAACTGCGGAGCGTTTTCCGAGGCAGAGAGACACAGAGATCCGAATCTACTTCCCCAGCGAAGACTTCCATCCCAGTTCCAGATCCCAGTTCCACCTGCCCGTATCCCTGTTCCTGCCAGAGAGATTTCCCCGGAAACACTTGTTTTCCTGAAAACCCGATCCCGACCAGTCACCGTTAATAATTATCCCGGACTTCAGCTGATCTGGTGGCTAAATACTGCACCCTCTTCGCTGAAGTCAATAATAATTATCCCGAACTTCAACTGATCTGGTGGCTAAATACTGCACCCTCTTCGCTGAAGTCAATAATAATTATCCCGAACTTCAGCTGATCTGGTGGCTAAATATTGCGTCCTCTTCGCTGAAGTCATTACTAATTAACCCCGAACTTTTGTTATTTCCCCGAGCCCGGTAGAGTGGAACAACTCCACGAGTTGCTCTACTCGACCACTCAGACTTTTTAACCAGCCCTAAGAGGAAGACATCGCCTTCCTCAGACGATAATTGTCATTAGGCCCGAGCCCCTTGCTGAATAACACTGTAATTCAATTCCCCGGCTCACTGAACAAATTCGAGCCAGTAAACTTGGCAGATACACGAAGTGTCACTATTTACTCGGAATATAAAACTAGGTACCTACCTCAAGGCCTTCTACGGTGTTGTAAGCAACCGCACCACCTGGGGAACCGTCTTCAGAAAGGCGAAGTCCGGGAAAGGCACCTGGCCCAGTAAGAACTTGTAATTCCCGGGGTCCGACTCGGAACTACGTGGAAACACACCCCGAAGTCCAGGTGGTAGTCATAACCACCCGAGTAGGTAAGAAAATGCATTACTCGTACTAATTTGGGCTTCTGTATTCTCAGCGAAACATAAACACAACGAGGTATCTGACCGCGGCCATTGGTGAAGGCGGGTTTACACGAAGCGGGTCCCAAACGAACAAAACAACTTCCGGACGAATCCTGGTCCTGACGCCCCTGGAAGTTAGGCCGGCCGACATTGCAGCGACGTATAACTGGTTGCTGACAAAGCCAAGGACACAACGCCCATTCGCAAGAATATTGTTTATTTCTCAATAATATACAACTCAGTTATTTGTTATAAACACGTTTAAATTAAATAAACATTTTAAAAGCCCGTTGTTGATATTTATGCTACACTGTGATACATATCTGAAAGAACCAAATAATTCTTCGACTGATTTTAAGCTATCCGAGGTGTAAGATTGTAAATAAGCTCTATGAGAGGGCTAGCATTACAAGTTAGCCTTGAAATATCTTTAGGTTCGTTGCATGCCTCTATTTTTGCAGACACCAATTCAAGTTAACGTTGAAACACATTTTTCCAGACAGTTTGAAACACAGTTTACACAAATAAAGCGATAATATAAAGTACGAAACTACTGCACCAGATATTTATTGTTCTAACATGTTGAAATGTTAAAAAATATTTCACACATACATTTGGCAAATGGTGTTCTAATATTGGCTTATACATCTAATATTTTGTAATACAAAAGTATGCTGGGTGCCGGGCATTTTAATAAAATAACATCTGCCGTTTAACCACGTTCGAAAAATTCAGAAGCGATGCACTGGTTTCACAATAATAATTACTAGGTAAAAGCGTTTAAAAGAGCAACATTGCGGGTGCCGGGAATTTTAATAAAATAACATCTGCCGTTTAACCACGTTCGAAAAATTCAGAAGCGATGCACTGGTTTCACAATAATAATTACTAGGTAAAAGCGTTTAAAAGAGCAACATTGCGGTCTTATTAACAAAGCAATTTTAAATTGTTCATTTTTAATGCAGCTCTCATTGGAACAATCGATATATATATATCCATCGATAGCAGGCTTTCATTGACTTTTAAAAACTCGGCCTCGGTACACATTAACCTGTCTGTAGAAAAATGCCAGTTGTTTACCGTGCTAAGATGACCTTTTTTCAAAAACGAGCGTGAATTCGTGCACGTACGCACAAAACCTAAAAAACGTAGATGTCTACTGTCTCTTGTCTATTACTAACGTCAATGCAATAATAGGATTTACTCGTTTTATATATTTACTAATTCAAAGAAATATATCAATCCGAGACGACTGCTTTCATTTTTACTGCAAATTTTAAATTTAAAGATGTGGAAAAACACTACACTAATTTTGTAGGATTATATGAAGGAACTTATTTTATAAAATTATGCATGCACTAGGAATTACCAAACAGGTGCTGCTCAACATATTTTCGTCTTCTAATACTGTGGCAAATGGCTACAGCAGATTTAGCTAAATTTACGTACTTGAACAACTAAATGCCTATCTACTTTTTACGTCATACAATGCATTGCTATTCATCTATTCCTAGAAAACCTAGGGGTTCAGAACGTGTTATTCCGAATACAAGAAATCCATTTTTATTGGTAATACATGCAGTAGATCTACTTGCTTATTAAATGACTGTCTAATTAATATAATTGAAAGCTTATGAAGTTATCGCTATAATAAAAAAATAACTGATGCATTATTAGACTATATTACATATAACCAAATAACTATAACTATCTAATTTCAACTAAAAACTAGGTTGTGTGGTATCAAAATGTTCCTTTTTAAGTGCACAATTGAATGGCGTTAGAAACATTTTCTTTTTTTTAATTACGCATTAGATAGACGTAAAATTAGGTTCTGGAAAGTAAATTGATTACCCTTTCTCTGCCCTCAATACGTAGTCGGGGGAACTGGATATATAAGGATCGAGAATTTCTTGAAGAAATACAATCCCCTCTCCAATCCGCTGCAACTACACTTCAGGTAAGAAATTGTTGTAAATATCTGTTTTCATCTTATATGTCCATATCTGTACTTTGAAAATGTCTTTGTAAATATATGTCCATATCTGTACTTTGAAAATGCGTTTGGACTCAGTAAAAGAAAAATTTCTGAAAAAAACAACGGTAAAATGTCGCACACGAAAGTTCTTTTTTTTCTAATACTTTTCTAATGTAATTTTAAAATGCTCATATCTCCGGTGTTTATTAAGATATTTCGTCGGGATTTTTTGCATTAAGTTCCTACCGTCATGTACTACATTTTAAACATTTCTAACATTTTTCTAATGGTGTTTTAAAATGCCTGTATCTTCTATATTTATTAAGATATTTGGATGCGGTTTTTTCCATTGTGTTGCTACTGTCATATACTACATTTTAAAAATTTGATTTTTTTCAAATCCTAAAAACGCTCATATCTCCGGTGTTTATTAACGTATTTCATCGGAATTTTTTGCATTATGTTCCTACTGTCATGTACTACATTTTAAACATTTTTAACATTTTTCAAATGTTTCTAAGCAAAATCTTAAAATGCTTGTATCTTTTATATTTATTAAGATATTTAGATGCGGTTTTTTACATTGTGTTGCTACTGTCATATACTACATTTTACATTTTTTTAAACGCTCATATCTCCGGCGTTTATTAATCTGAAAAATGTTTCAGAATAAACCAGACGAGAATTTGCTGTGGGTGGTTTATGTAAGTAAAACTTGATTAGCTCCTTTAAGAAATTACATGTCTTTCTACAGCTATAGTGAGACTGCCCACACCATCCCACCACAGTCCCACATCCCACATCATCGTTGCATTACAGGTATGTTACCAGTTGTAAATATAACCTCTCTAATCTGATTTTTTTTCTACATAGTATGCGATTCGTGTGGTACTTCCGTACAAACCACATCTACTTCGCCCCCAACGAGGAGGTAGTAAATCTCACCCATGAGTTGGTGTGGGACCCTCTTACTACCTACCGCTGGACTCCAGAGCTACCCCATCCCTTGATTGACCGACTCCGCAATCGAGTCAACCCAACCGACAATTGCGTCTTCGTCCATTACGGGGAGGAGCACGTATGGTTGTCGGATGGTGAAGACATTGGAACATTCAACATCCCAGAACTGGATGACATCACGTCTAGGGTGTTGAATGAGTATGTGGACTCGGTCAACATAGACCAGCCTGATGAAAACATGCCGTCGGACAGGTCGTCCACACCGTCGAGTCTGGGATCGGATGGGTTGTCCATACCTGATGACGTCAGTCTGATATGGAGTCCAAACGGTCCGAGGATTAACGGTTGGGATCACGTATCCGACGCCATGTCGCCATCTTCTGTTGGAGATAGCATTTTCGACGTCTCCACGGAGGGTTGGTCGGGGGAAGAAGGAGACGGTGGTGGTAAAGGTATGGAAGATGGTGACAGTGGTGGTGAATCAGACTATGTAAGAGAAGTGGAAGAGTAGTTTTAAGTTGTTAGGTTAGGTTAGTTTCTAAGTTATTTGTATAATAAATGTTTTAACTCTTTTAATTTGTTTTATTACATCGTTATAACTACATGATAAACACTTATTGCTGTTGTGCATATTTTTTGAACGCAATATCATATATAATGATGTCCGAAACAAACTTTAGCATTTCATACATGCAACGAACATTTTCCGATTGTATGGGTGGCAAAGACCCTTCGATACTCCTTTTAAAGTCGCCGGGTAAATTCCAAACACCTTCGATTACACTGCTGTAAAATTTTCAAACATCTGACTTTTTACTAGTTCAGCTTTAGATTGCAGCAACGGCAACAAATTCCACAATTCTGCTACAGACTTGTTTCCGAGATAAACTTGGGATCGCTTACGTTCCTGCAGCACTATCACTTTTTTGTTTCCGATTTTTTGAAAATATATTCTTTTGCCAGGACTTATATCCACCGGTTTTGGCTCTCCATCTTCATAGTTAAAGTGCCTATTTATCACATCTTTATTTGCAACAAAGAGCAGCCACTCTCCTTCGTCTAACAATATAAAATCTTTGTTAATCCCACTAATTACCACTGCCGGCACAAACGATCCATAACAGGTCAAGCCCAAACTCACAGTTTTATTTCTTGACTTATTCAGCGGATAAGTTGTTGCGTTTAACAATACTGGATATGAGAGTTTCACGTTTTTGTTAGTCACTTGCTGCTTCACAGTTTCACCAACCTTTTGTACTTGCTCCATTGTGTTTGCTAGTACAGCACACGATACACTACTGAACACAAAACTACATCTCCTGTTATACTCATTCTTCAAGGTTACTGTCGGTGGCCTCGCTCCGAACGTGGCCTCGCTTCGAACATGACCTTGGGCTTGCACGTGGCCTCGCCTTGCATGTGACCTTGGGCTTGAACGTGGCCTTGCCTTGAACTCAAGGTCAAGTGGTGGGGGGAGGTTCCAGAACTATCCACTTCCCTCTACTCCTATTTTATGTCAAAATAGTATATTTCTTAGGTATTTACACTTGTTTACTATATACTATAGTATATTACCAATATGTATTTAAATACCAGTGGTAAAGTGATACTACCAATAGTTAAATAAAAAATTCCTTATTTATGTAAAACACTTGTTTTTCTTTGGAATTTGTTTTCCAGCTGAACACTATTTCTTCTTCGAGACCATTTTTGGGATCTTCGGGACTAGTCCCGGGACTTTTATTTATTTATTTATTTAATTCGCACTCAGCCAACAGCCGTTAGGCCAATTATAGGCGTCGCTGTGCAATTGAAATTTAGTTCGTAAGTCCCAAAAACGCTTTGGTTTCGGTACTTTTAAACCCTAGTGCCAGGTAGAAATAATCCGCATGCAAAATATCGACTTTTTTCAACAAACAGCTTCTGGGGCTAAAGGCACACAGACAGGGGACGGATTTGAAAAAAAGTAGAAACATAAAATCGAGAAAATTTCTAAAAAAGCAACATTCCAGATTTCAGTCTTAAATATAAATAATATAGTATACACATATATGTATAACGCTATGCAAATACCGTCCTTGTTGCCAATTACTATAGTGTATCTCTATTTTTTAATTAGAAAACCAATTCCTTGGCACAAGACACAATCACTCACGCACTGAAGCTACGTTAAATGATTTTCAGATCTATTGTATTCACAATAGATAAACCTAAATGAAAGCTTACTTCTCTTTTGAATTATAATAATTTGATATTTATTATCAACCATTAACGTAGGGAAAATTATTTTACCACTACGTTTAATATAAAAATTATTATAAATATACAACTGAAAACAATTCAACCTTCAGCGTATCTTTTTTACAATTCTGAAATCGATATTATTTTGTAATTTATTTATCACTCTTAGTAACCTGTTACTATCTCAACTCCCACCAACCATTCACAGGATTGTTCTTGCAATATAATTCGTTAACTAACTGAATTCAAAAAATTATTAATGCATGCGCTTGCATGTTGCATTACAGCCTGATCGATTGGAAAAACAATTAGAAGATGTGGTAAACAAGGTACGGGAAACTGTTGAACTGGATTTGTCAGCCGAAATCACAAATTCTAAATGTCTGTAGTACTCAGCAGTGTTACGGTACACAACAAAGTAGAACATATGCGAGTTTAAAATCAATAAACATTTCTGTGTCTTCACTAAGCCAGTTTCATTATGAACAGCATGTCAAGAAAATTCTCGGCATGTGGGTGATTTTCTTCCTTCAAAAACGCATATATTTCCTAATAAGCTCAACTTTTCCACGTGATAACCACCGAGATTCGCAATAAAACTGTAGTGCTGTATAGTTAGCCCTCATATCATCGCACATTCAAGAAAATAGTCTTGCCCTTACAGGCCTTGTTTTTATATAATTTATAGTAGAAATTGCAATGGATAATACCAAATCAACTCCTGGGCTGATTGCTTTCGAAGCGAATAATTCTCTGTGTATCATGTAGTGTTACCAAGTGGCATTTGCACCTTTTTGCATATACCTACGTGTTTGTAGACCTTTGTATTTTCCTGCCATTGCCAGTGTTTACTAAATAATTATCAGTAACTTAAAACAGATCCGCACCTTTAGTTTTTTTCTGAATTTCTTTCCAAAAAAGTAAATCCTCGCTTCTAGTTACATTAGAGAGTTTGAGCACTTCGACGTTAAACTTCCCGTTAACGATAAAGTCACGTGACTAGTAACGATAAACTTTTACGGGAGGGTATCATTTTAAAGAGTTTGAGCACAACAACAACAAACGGTATTTGAACATAACCTCACAATCTGGCAAATATTGAAAGGTTGTAGTATACTTCGTCAGTTTGTTAATTATTGGTAAGTAAATACAAGGAGCAGTAATTACCTAAATAACATAACTATTACAAGAAATTAGGCATCGTAACGCAACCTCACAAACCAATTTAGCGTTTACGGTAAACCTTTACGCTATTCCTAGTGAAATAACGTGTTCCGATAAGTGGTTAGCGTTACGGTATTTTCTGCGCCTGCGCAGTTGCCTTAAAATAGCGTTAGCGTATAACGTACAAGGTGCTCAAACTCTCTATTATCGCAGTAGCGAACGTAGGCTATCAAATGTGCTGTTTCTGCAGATACTTCGACATATCATCAATACGCCTACAAATAGTATTATTTGATACTGGTATTTTCTGAATCTCCTTAGCATAACTGCACTGTTAATAAGATAATGTGGAAAAAGTGGTTTAGAACTCAATTTTTTCAAAATGGCGGGGCCAGCGGTAGCTAGAAAAGTTAGCAAAACTAAGAATTTTTATTAAGACCTCGAACTGGTAAACATATACATAAATTGAAACTGCGCCATTTTCAGGGCAAGTCCCTTTTTTTTGTACCCTACATACATCAAATTTTGAAGTGGACCGTGTCGGGCTCAAAAAATGTGGCCCGATAACGATAACAAAAATCTAATTTCACGTTCAATTCATTAAAAAATTTTCTAGCGCCGATACGCCGTGGCCCAATCGCCGGCGTTCAAACGTCCTGCTCCGCGAGACTGGCCCCATCAGTAAACCCAGCCTTCTGTGTCTGCAAACTATTTGTTGTAACGTTACTGGGGGCCGATATATTTTAGGTGCATGTTGAATTTATGCTCTTGTTCTTCGATTGTCTTTATGTGATTATTTTTGTTTGTATCCTAATGTAACAAGTTTATTTGTGTGTCCATACCGTAGTTAGTATTGTTTGTTTCTGCCTATAACCCTAATGATTTGAAAGTAGAATTGTGACGTTAGCGTCGGCCGAAATTATTATTCCTACACAATTCAATGCGTTTTAATTTGGTCCCGCTAAAACTTCGTCACATTCAGCTAGAAAACCATCGTTGTGCGCCCGCATCGACCGGACGTCTTTCGGCGCATTCCTCCCAAATTTCCAGCACTGATAAACAGTATGGTCTTGGCCGCCAGGCGACGTTTGCGCCAGCCACAATCCCGGTACGTGTACGATCTTGGTGATCTGCAACCCGTCCAGCCCGAGAAGCGAAAGGGGTTGTCTGCCTGCCAGGCGTTTATCCGAGAGTACCTCCTGATCAATTTTCTTTTGTACCAAATACAGGAAATATTTTTATTATGTTACAATGTAAATAGTTATACCCAAATAAATCCCTTTTATGTTATATGTACTTTTCTATATACTTGAGAGAGTAAATTGTACCTTGGCATTTGAGCTGCCCGGTAGTGAAATTCTTATTAAGAATGGTAATTATCAAGTTTTGAAAGAACAAACAATAATTAGTCAATGCAGGCTGTTACAGAATAAAGTACAGTAGGTTAGAATGGACAGTTGTAGAACCTCCCCCCACCACTTGGCCTTGAGTTCAAGGTCAAGGCTATTTTGCAAGGCTGAACTTCAAGGTCAAGGCTAAACTTGAAGGTCGAGGCCACTTGGAAGGCTAAGTCAACGATCAAGGTCAGCGCTATTTTGCAAGTTCGGTTGCTCAAGGTCATGACCAGTTGTTCTAGGCTATTGTTCAAGGTTAGTTATTTCAAGGTTTTGCCCTATATAAGTCGCACCGTTTTCTACTACAGCTACCAGTTATCATCATGCTTGCTATTTTTGAAGATGCCCCAGCATTCTACGAGGAGTTTGTGGACTTTCTTAGTTCGCAGCCACCGCCTCCAGCACCTCGCCACCTCCAGGCTGTCATCACAGTCAACTATACGATGATGATCGGCAACGAGCGGTTACCTGAGACCACGGTCCTGAGGACGCTGCCAGAACCATTCAAAGGTCTTCAGGAGACAGAAGAGTAGTGGAGCCGGCACGTGAAGCTACCCACAATAAAATTCTTATCGAGATTGTTAGATGGCAACGTGGTCGCCATTAATTATTTTTGGATCGAATAAATATTTATATGTGTGTGTTCTTTTTTGAGTGTGTATGTAGTTATGTTCAGTTAATGTAAAATAATCTTCAGCGCCATAACTTTAAAGAATTAAAAGAACGCATAAAGAAGAGTAATATTTATTTGTCTTACATATACATTAGACTAATTTATTATAGTACCAACAGATAACGAAATATGTAACACACATACACAAAATGCAGAATAAAATAACGCTTAAAACGACCGTGGAAACACAACAGGAGCTGTCGGGGGGTTGATGATGCATCTTCAAAACATCAGGCTTGGTCTTCACTAAAATGGTTTGCCAATTAGTGTCTACTGTATAGGTAGAACAATTGTATTTGATCTTGAACGTGAAAATACTATCTTTCGTAAAGTTTTTCACAGGCAATTTAAAAACGGGGAGAGTTGCCAACGAACTGGTATCCATTTTATGCCACGTAACGTTGTGCACACCATCGTTGTAAGCAAGAGACGCCGAACTGCAATGTGGTGGTTGAAGCACGTAGACGACACCATCATAAACGGCCGCGAGAGCAACTAAAAATTTTAGGGGCACCATGTAGAGCGTATGAATGCAACTAATGCACTGGCGATCTTTTGCGACAACAACAGCAACCTTGGTTGGTAAGCGCCCCTCCACCAACAACGTCGATACCACCGCCATCTCCGAAAGTAGTTAACTCTTCGAAAAGTGTCATGGTGTTTAGTAATAGGTCTTGCGCAGTTCGTAAGGCGCGAATGTAATTTGCATATTTGCAATTCTTAGACCAGCGGAGATGTTCAGAGAGGGGTTCCTCATGAGGCTCCCAGTTATGAATTCTAATTCCACAGTAAAAACATTGCACATCATCTTCACCGTTTTTTATATGAAAGAAACCAACTCTGGCCAACGATTCTGGACTTTGAACTCCAGTCCAAGTATTGAAGGAGTCTAATCGTTCCAAAAAGCTTTGGAAATGCATTTCACGATCGTCGACGCACATGACTGTAGAAAGTGGAGCAACTGACTAACAGCGAGTTAGGTATTAGGGTCCTATATATACCACAACCACAAAAAAAAAAGCAGACACGTTTATAGATTTATTTAATCAGTCCAACAATAACTAATGTACATTACATCCCCATCTGGTAGTTGCGCGAGAAAGCGCTGGATGGGGACCTCTATATGTTGCCTCCACCACAGGAATGGGTCGCCCTCGTATGTGGTAGGCACCGTTCTCAGGACGGTCGTCTGCCATAGGCGCTCACTGGCAAGGCTCATGGAATAGTCGAGCGTCACGACAGCCTGGAGGTTGCGAGGTGCTGGAAGCGGTGGCTGCGAACTAAGAAAGTCCACAAACTCCTCGTAGAGTGCTGGGGCATCTTCAAAAAGCGCATCTCCAAAAATAGCAGGCATGATGATAACTGGTAGCTGTAGTAGAAAGCACTACTATAATATTACGAAAGACAAGGTCATACAAATCTCCCACCGTTAAAGCAAATAACCTTGAAAGATGTATATAAACGCGGGCAAATAACCTTGAAAGATGTATATATAAGCGCGGTGAGATGTCGATGGGTAGTATCAAGTTTGGTGGGTAAGAATGGATAAGTTACAACAGTCGGTTGAAAGTGTTAAACAGCAAGTGTTAATGAAGACAAAAGAAATGTGTGTTAAGGTAAAGCAGCCAATATTATTGAACTCAACGATGTATCCGTTAAATAAGTCAAAAAGTAAATTCGCGTCTGTGGGATTGTGTTGTACCAGAGCATCGTTTGTACCAGCAGTTGTAATTAATGGCAACAAAGGCGATTTTGTGCTGTTGGAGCAAGCTGAGTTTAGAGTGCTTGTAGAAAATCAGGGAGTCATATGTAACTACTTGTACAGTAGAGAATGTCAATTACAACCACGTAACCTGAGTAATGTGAAAAGAATATGCTTTAAAACAATAGGACTGAGGAAAGTTATTGTGCTTCAAGAAATAGGTATATCTGAAGTGTACCTAGGACTCGAATCAGTGTTCGAATGTTGGGAGTTGTTAAAATTATTAGAATACAAACTGGAGTGCTTAAAGTGTCAAGAGTTTGAACAGTTTTATCTAAGTATAACTCGAGGTATTTGTACTTTACCTGGGGATGTAAAAACCAACATCGAGAGCGTTTTGGATACACTACGTATAAAATCAGAAAATGTAGCATGCATGTATGAGATGTTGCATTTTTTCATTGAATTAATTAAGTGTGATATGGTAATGAATAAATGTGTACAGTTGTGAGATATTACTTAGTAAGAAATAAAAGTAGTAATCAGAGAAAGTTGTATTATTTCAATATACATACCACGCTAAGAGGTTGCAATAATTGGAGCTGTGAGTTGAAATTCAACGGCCAGCTTGGATAGGGGATGAAGTTGTTGAAATTTGAGTTTATCACCTTTTTGTAAAACCATCCCAATTACTTCGTTAGGGGTGTGTATAATATTATTGATTATGATTGGTGTGTTGCGAGGATTAACAATAACATTATCTATCCTAGCCTTAGTGAAGGGTATAATATATTCGGATGTACCAGTGTTATTCAGACCAAACAATCCACCAGGTAGTGCAGTTTCAGCGAAGAGAAGTAGGTTTTTTTCATAATATAGGTTATCAAGCCCACCCAGGTCTTCGAAGAGGAACACTTGAGAGTGACGAGTAGAATCGCTATGCATGTGCTGTCCAAACTTATTGATAGGCATTCTGCAGCCTTGAAGCACTCAACTCAATATGAATGTACTAAGCATGTACACCCTATAATAAACCACCTCGACAGTAAATAACAAAGACAAATAAAACTAAGAAATTTATTTACAACTAAAATTTATAATTACAACTATAACGAATAATACTAAGAAATTCATTTACACCTAAAATTACAACTAAAACTACTCCTCCGGCTTTGTCCTCCACGGAAGGTGTGGCCACATTAAGTTGATGAAGTCGGGGAGTGGTTCAGGGAGGTCTACGTACACACTTCCATGTTCGGTGGAGCGGTCCTCCATCGCCATTTGTTCTAGGAAGGGCTCGATGATTCGTGAGGCGACGAAAAGTTGCCTCCTGTCGCGGTCCTCAATAAGAGCCCCACCGTTAATCGAAATCAAGGCCACCACTTGGTTTTCCCTTCCGAGGAAGTGCAGGAGGGCTTCCTCCAACTCATATGACGGGATGAACCGATTGTAATTGTAAGTTGGGGCCAAGGGCATATGCTCCCCAGCACGGAAATCGTCCCAAGATCCTTGCACAAGTCCCAAGGTTGATAACAAAGGCCACTCATGAAAAAAGCACTTGAAGAACATGATGACCGCACTGGATGGTTGTCGGAGACAGAATGAATGGAGGAATTTTAGGAAGCGGGGGATGAAAGTGGGTAACCTTGGGCTTGGCCTTCGTCTATACAATTCGGGCGTTTTAAAGAAGGGGTACTACTGTTGGCCTTGAGAAGGCTCAAAATGCAAAATTTATGTAATAGAAAAAAAAGTTTTCGTAAAGCTTGATGAATTTTAAGAGTTTTTTGATTCTTGTGTTTTTTCCCGAAAACCTACAGTTTCCTTGTAAAAAAATAAAGTAGATTTACATCGTTTTTAAATTCAATAAATGTAATTATTTGAATATATGTCGGATAATGTACAGTGACTATATACAAGACAGTGTGGCCATACGATTGTTGGCGGCCATTTTCAGGCAAATTTGAGCGTAGAGATATACAGTGCCTTTAGAAATAATCGAACGTTTTTGGATGGTCATTATTTTGGCGCTAGTTATTTTAACTAGTTGATGTTTGCTGCACGTGCAGTGTTGTGTTTGAACGTTTGACATTTTTCATTGGCGTTCGTTCGTGGTGCTTTAAGGTGTTGCATGAAGTTTACAACTGGTTTCAATTATGGTAGTTTACAATACTACAGCTTCCTGTTCCCTGTCTTCAAACCTCCCTGTGTTGTGCTTGGTCTTCTTCCAGGTTCCTCTCCTCCATGGCTCTCCGAATACCCCCATTCCACGGTTTGTGTGGTCCTCTTTTTTTCTTACCCGGCAGCAACCATTTAAAGATCTTCATAGGCCACGTCGTCTCCTTCATTCTCCTCAGATGACCAAACTAGTTAACGCTTTCCGTTCAGTTCTGTCCACAACTCATTCTGGTGCCTCCATTCTGCGTATTATTTCCTCGTTCGTCACTCTATCTCGTCTCGATACCTTTCCGCTTTTTCGTCCATTTGAACTGTGTCTAGTCTTCGTTTTATTTACGCTGTTACAGTCCATACCTCACTGCCATAACATAACATAAACTCTACCATTACTTCACCTATTCTTTTTGGTTTTTCTTAGAGATAGCATTGTCCCATCAAATTGATTTCAAGCATCCCATTATCTTATTACTTTGTACTAATCGAGTTTGATCTCTTCTGTTCCCCAAACCTTTTTCATCGATTGTATTGTAGCACCGATGTATTTAAACCTTTCTACTTGTCTTACTGCGACATCTTCATTTATTAAGTCTTCATATTGTGCTTCCGAGTTGAATACTAAATAGATACTCCGTTTTCTCTAAACTTATGCTAAAGCCCCATTCATCGTAGCACCGATGTAATCTCTTTATTGTATATTCCAAGTCGAACGCATCTTGTGCTATTAGGTACAACAATAACACAATTCTAAATTGTAACATTTAAATACTGTGCAGGGTATTAGTTTTTCAGGGCAATAGATGATAAAAATTTCACCCGCTTGCGACGCTAATGAATTATTTGACACTGACAATTTACAATTGTCAGATTTGAAAGGTTTTATTTTTTTCCATAACCAAATGAACAGATTCTACCAACCTCTTTGAGAACAACTTAGAAGTAACTAAATATTTTGGCCTGTTAATGGCGGATATTCGCATCGACCAATAGCGGCGAAGACATCCCAATGGCCACACTGTCTTGTATAAAGCCACTGTAGGATAATGTACAGTGCCTTTATATAGACAGTGGCGACAATACAACTAAGCCACACCCCCGCCGCCATATTTATGCAAATTTCTAACGGGTGTTTATTTAAATCCGTGATCAGAGTCGACTGTGATATGTGTTTTACGTTTGGCAGTACTGAAAACATTCGAGATTTGCAGGTTAAGATTTGCGTCAGTTTATGTCAAAACTGACGCAAAACCGAACCTACTAACCTCGAATTTGACATAGACTGACAATACACTTCAGTACTGCCAAAAGTATAACACGAATCACAGGTGATTTAGCATAAACATGGCGGCTAAACCACGTGATCTAGGCAGCCAATCAAAAATAGGACACCCCATTGTCGCCACTGTCTATATAAAGGCACTGTAGGATAATGTGTTTGTTGTCGCCATCTATCGTTAACTAGCTGTTGTATAAAAATAGCTACTAAATCAATAAAGAAATCAATTCCCCCAGATCTTGTTAATGGTATAGTCAAATTTATACCCATTCGGAGTCACGTGATAATCTAGTCATTTTACGTATGTCGATTCTTAAAAATGCAATTTTAGGGAAATAAATGACATTCCGTTTTTGTAGGTTATCCTGACATATGCCAATTTCTAAAACAAGGTTGCTACGGGTTTATTCTCTTATATGAAATCAAACTGAATTTACAGGTTAAAGAAAACATAACATGTCGTAAAATGTAAATATAATAAAGATATGTCAGCTGCTACATTAAAAACCTGCTGCGTATAGCAAATTTTAAGTCAATTTCTGTGCATGCATATTCTGTTATAGAACATTGCCATTTGAAGCCTATTTCCTTGCACAATCTATTTAGGGAAGAAACTGAATGTGAAAAATCTCCAGATTCTTCAACCAAGCCATTGTTTAGATTTTTTATGGTTACAAAATCTCCAGATTCTTCAACCAAGCATTGTTTAGATTTTTTATGGTTACAAATTCTTTAGCTACATACATTTTATATACAGTGTCTTGACTGCTTCGTCGACTTCCGTTTTTGCATTCTTCACTTTCTGGCTCATATTTTTGGTAAATTGTGTTCTCCGAGATATTTAACGCAAGAGAAGCACGGCGAACAGCGTTGGAGAGTGAAACTGTTGATTTACTATTATTAATATTGTACTCTTCATAAAAAAAACGCATAATATTCAAATTAATTGTTGTGACTGCTCGTTATACCGCATGTCCGATGGTTTCTTTTAATTTCCAGTTTTCGGCTCAACAATTTTAGGTTTTATTACCCTTATCTCAATAACTTACACGAAAAATATAATCTGACAGATTAGAAACGTAAAAATTTTTAAAATTAATTTTATGAATCGACATGCCTTTTTTTTCAAATTTCTTCCATTTCATCTATTTTACTAAAGATGAACAGAGACAGACAAAAGTCACGTGACTCCGAATGGGTATAATTTTGACTATAGCTGTTCAATTAAGAAAGAAATCTATTCTCCCAGATCTTGTTAATGTTTCCTTCCAAATTAAATGGTGTTACGCTTTCTTATCAACCTCTAGCGGAAACACAGGTGGTACCCTAGTATATATATTGCTTAAAATATTTTAAAGGAAGGTGCATATAGGGAAAAAAAATTCGCTGGGGAGGTAAGGGTGGGGGGCGGGGGTGGGCCAAAAAAAAAAAACTAATCATCATCCTTATAATAATGCACAAAGCTACAAGCCGTGTTTACACCATTAAAAGTACCCAAGTCGCTATCAACCGATTCTATTTTCAGAACAAATAACAAAAAAAAAAATTTTTTTGTAAAATGTCGCACACGAAAATGGGTTTTTTTTTTATTTTATTTTTTTTTTTTGGTTTTTTTGGTTTTTTTTTTGAAAAATGTAAAATCTTAAAAAGCTCATATCTCCTTTATTTATGAAGATATTTGGTTTTTTTGCATTGTACTTCTAGTGTCATCTACTTTGCGATTATAAACTCAAACTACGACCTCCCCCCACCACTTGGGGTAAAATATTAAAAATTACATATCTCCGTTGTTTATTTAGATATTTAATCGGAGTTTTTTTTATTGTGTTCCTATTGCCTTGTACTTTGCGATTTTAAACTGAAACTACCACCTACCCCAACCACTTGGGGTTAAATATTAGAAATAGCATAGCTCCGTTGTTTATTAAGATATCGGAGTGTTTTTTAAAATTATGTATATATTAGTTTTTGCTTTCCGATTTGTCCAACCTTTCCACCTTGTAAATTTTAAAACGCTCATATCTCCGTTGTTTAGTGAGCAATCAGTGTGGTGTTTCTTGAATTATTTTTATCTGAGCCTCGATTTCCGATAGTTTGTGACATTTGTTTCTAGACGCCACTATTTCACTGTAGACTTTATGTTTATGTAGGACGCTGACGGTAAGGAACGTTGCGACCGTAAAATTCAAGTTCGCAATACCGACATCCACTGCATTCCCAGACCAAGGCCGAGGTTAGCGTTCCTTGTTGTTATTATAAGCACCCGAATGTCAAAGTCTCAAGGCCAAGGTCAGTGCTCCTTCTGGTTATTGGAAACGCTCGAATTATAATGTCTCAAGGGCAAGGTCGGTGGACCTTCTTGTTATTTGGAAACGCTCGGAATGTAAGTTTCAAGGCAAGGACAAGCCCCCACATATTGTTAGTATAAATACATGTGGTGGCGGTAAGGAGCGTCACTCTTAAGTTTGTTCTCGTTCGTGATGCATCGTTCAGGTGTTGTGATTTGCACGTTTGTGGTGGTGTTACGCGGGCGCCAGGGTATAGTAAGTTGAGTTTGCGGTAACCGCAGGATGTGGTACTCTGCATCTGTCCGAGAGCTAGCGGATTTAACCCCAAATCCGCACTGGCTCAACCTTCTACATCGAAAGCGTCCGACGACAAGGTAACTGTTAAGGACTTTATAAACTTTTGCCGCCTCTCTTGCATTCTGAATTCATACTATGCGCATTTCCAGAACTCGAGCGGGCTTTGCCTCGCCGTTCACTTAACTTCCATCTGTCGACGAGACTGCATGCGAAGGAGTCCGCACCGCGAAAGCTAATTCTTTGTAAATGTTCAAATGTTTGTGTGTTAATTTATAGCAAATAAATTACCTACTTTTGCTTTCAACGAGTGTATAATTCAGTGAAGAAAATAAATCCATACAGTCCATTAAATTCCAAGGCGAGCTGGCAATCAGGAATTTTCCAAATAACGGAAAACTCAGAAGGATCCATCGATCCGGATTAGTAAGACCCGGAAAAGCCACATTGTTCCTTCGAGCCGCATGGTCCATCGGCCCGGAAAAGCAGCCTAAACAGGGCAAGTAAGTGCAACACGCATTTTCAATCGTGTTAAATTCGTCCCTAACGAGAGGAACGAGAGGAAGGAAGACAGCAGACGGTGCTAGCAACGTGAGAGCGAGATAACCAAACGCCAAGTCTCGCGCCAAATTCGTGCAGGTGTGGAGCCAGCGGCCAGCTGCAGACGAGACGGCAGTTCAAACCACAGAAACGAAAAAGGCGGCACACACACCAATATCAATGTAAGGCCTAATTTCCTATTTTGCAATTCCTATGCATGAATTTGGTTTTCTATCATCTGTGTTATGCATGTGCATAATTTCAGCTGCGTATTATTGCGCAAACAAATGGTTTATGAGTCATATAAACATTTAATTGCGTGAAATGCCAAGCTATTACGTTTGTGCGCGAGTATCCCTTGCATGTTTCATACTGCAGTCGAAGCAGTCACAAGTTAAATAATCTCGCGTTGTACCAGGGTCGTTTTCTGCGTCGTTAGCGACAAGTTTCTCGCGTCGTTATCAAGCGCTGTCTGCGTTGTAAACAAAATTCCGTACCAGGGGCGTACGAGAGTTAGTTAGATCTGTTAAATTGTTTTTAATTTCAACTATTATGGATCCACTTGTAAGAGTACGAGGCTCTATTAAAGGCAAGCTTACGCGCTTCGCAAATCACGTGCAATCCTTGCAAAAAATTCATGATGAAGATCAATTCTTATCTAGCGCTCAGATTATTCAATTGCAAAAAAGATTGAATGATACAGCCACCTTGTTATCAGAATATTATGCGGTTCATGAACAAATTTTAGAAAACAGTGAGGATACAGAATCTGAAATGCAGCAACAAGTTGAATTTGAAGATTCTTATTATTTTGCAATTTCACAAGCTGAATATTTGATTAATGAATACAACAAACAGTCTGATGTTGCACCAGATCGTTCTGGATCTCCTAATGTAGCGTGAGATCAACGCATTCAAATTGCAGTTCGCATTGCAATAATCGAGCTGTACGCCTTCCTACCATTTCGATTCCCAAATATTCAGGAACGTGTCAGAGTGGTTGGAGTTTCGTGAGATTTTTATTAGTTTAATTCATGAGAATCAAGCGCTAACTAATATTCAAAAGCTGCATTACTTAAAGGCTAGTTTACAGGGTGATGCAAGCCAAATTATAAAAAGTTTAGAGTTTACTGCGAGTAATTATACTCTGGCTTGGGATGCATTGTGTAATCGTTACAATGATCCAAAATTCTGATTCATAACCACCTCAATGCTATTTTTGAACATGAATCGTGCAGTAAGGAATCTGCAACTAAATTACGTACGATTAGCGATATGTTATTCAAACATTTTACAGCAATCAAATCATTAGCAACCGAAAGCGAGCTTCTAGATGTTGTTCTGATTTATGTCGTTTCTAAAAACTGGACCCCACGACATTCGTGAATGGGAGGTCCTTAGAAACCGGTCAAGTTCTGACCTGCCTAATCTTGACGAGTTCAAGGAATTTCTGCAAAACACAGCAAATCTTCTAGAAACTCTGGAAGTAAAAAACATTAAGCTTGTACCCGAAAAGTCTTCCAAGGTACATTCGAAATCATTTGTGTCAGGTACCCCTTCGTGTCCACTTTGTAAAGGATCTCATTCCTTGTACAAATGCGATAAGTTTGTCAAGCTGTCTTCACTTGACAGAAATTCAAAGGCAAAAGAGCTCCGTGTATGCTTTAATTGCCTGACTCAGGGTCACCTTGCGAGCCTCTGTAGCTCCAAATATACGTGTAGAAAGTGCAAATCAAGGCACAACACACTTCTTCATGAGGATAAACCTCAAAATGCTTCTTCTAGTCAACAGGATCTGCGATGTCGGCAGAAACCCCTGTTGAACTAAACCAATCGATTTTGGCATTCTGTTCGAATGCTTTTCAGGTACTCTTACCTACGGCTACCGCTAAACTCATCGCTGATGATGGTACGCCTCATGTTGTGCGAATCCTGCTGGATTCCGGTTCCCAATCGAACTTCATACGTTCAGATTTGTGTAAAAGGTTGAAGCTTCCAACTCGAGAAGTCAACGTTACTGTTTCTGGCTTAAGTACAGCCACTTCTCAAATCAAAGCTAGGTGTGATATCAAGCTGCAAGCCCCTCACACCTCATACAGTATTGGCCTATCCTGTCTTGTTCTCGATGAGATTACAGGTACAACCCCAAGTTTTCGCGTCCAGCGAAACAGCTTCAAGGTTCCTGATAACATCAAGTTGTCAGATCTGTCCTACGACCAACCGGGCACCATCGACATTCTGATTGGTTCGCCCACTTTCTGGCAGCCCTTTGTATTGGACAAATTGGTCTAGGCCCAAATCTTCCCATCCTCCAAAAGACTCGTTTTGGTTGGATTGTTTCTGGCCCTACAGGCCCTCCTTCTGCGTACCCTGTACAGTGCAATCTTGGCACGATCGAGGATGCTTCTGATCCCATTGCTAGGTTTTGGCAACTCGAACATTACCCAGAGGAAAAGGTCCGCACAAATGAAGAGAACGCCTGTGAGGCACACTTCGTGCAAAATCCGCAACGAGAAGCGAATGGTCGATTCGTTGTCTCTATCCCTCTCAAGGAACCTGTAGAGGTATTGGGTGATTCATTGCAAATCGCTCAGAAAAGATTCTTATCATTAGAGAAGCGGTTACAAGCGAACCCTGACTTGTCCAATCGCTATTCGAGTTTCATGAATGAATATTCTGAATTAGGTCATATGTCCGTTTCAAACCCTAATTCAAACGAGATATCCTATTATCTACCCACCACGGAGTCTTAAAAGAGGAAAGCCTGACAACTAAACTCCGAGTTGTATTCAATGGTTCTCAAGCAACCACTTCAGGGCAATCTCTGAACAGTATTCAGATGGTTGGCCAACCGTGCAACAAGACTTATTTTCCATTCTTGTTCGCTTTCGCAAGCATTTGTTCGCTATATCAGCCGACATCGAGAAGATGTATCGTCAGGTTCTGGTGAATCCTAATTATAGGCCCCTTCAGAGAATCCTGTGGCGATCATCTCCAACTGAGCCTCTTCTGTCATATGATCTGAACACAGTTACGTATGGCACTGCTTCAGCGTCTTTTCTTGCCATTAGATGTTTGACCCAATTGGGCATCGAATGTGCAGCTTCAAATCCCGAAGTCTCTCGAGTGATAAAGGAGGACTTCTACGTCGACGACCTTCTGACAGGTGCCGACACTCCTGAGAAAGCGCGTATTATCTGTTCAAACTTGAATCAGATTCTTGATTCAGGCTGTTTCAAACTTAGAAAGTGGATTTCTAATTCTCCAGAAGTTCTCGATGGAATCCCAGACTCCGATTTGCATCCTGGTGTTCTTGATTTCAGTGCACATGAGCACACAAGCACCCTTGGTTTGATTTGGTCCTTCAAAAGCGATCATCTGATGTTCAATATTTCAAATTCTACAAGTAGTAAGGCTACCAAGCGTAGCATCTTGTCTGAAATATCGCAGATATTTGACCGCTGGGTCTGCTAAGTCCATGCACCATGGGTGCAAGTTCTTTTGCAACAACTTTGGATGGAAAAGTTGAATTGGGATGAACCCGTTCCCAACGCCATACAAGAAAAATGGTGTACATATCGGCGTGATCTTCTCATGCTCAATGATTTAACAATTCCTCGTCACGTCCTCTGTCGGCGCGTGGTTGAGATAGAACTCCATGGTTTCTGCGACGCTTCCAACAATGATTACGGTTCGTCGATATACCTCCGTTCCAAGAATCAGGAAGGGGAAGTACAAGTGCACCTTCTCTGTTCCAAGGCCAAGGTAGCCCCTTTAAAGCCCTTGACAATTCCGAAGCTCGAGCTCTGCGGAGCTGTTCTTCTAAGTAAACTTTCCGTGCAAGTCATAAAGGCACTTGATTTGCCCATATCTAGAATTGGTTTGTGGACAGATTCCACAATAGTGCTAGGATGGTTGAAAACCAGTCCAAATCTTCTTAAAACCTTTGTGTGCAACAGAGTTGCTGATGTTCAGCAACTCACTTCTGATGCCACGTGGAGGCATGTTCCTACCGCGTCGAATCCTGCTGATCTTCTCACTAGGAGAGTCTCTCCTTTAGTTTTAAAAGAATTAAGTGGCATGGTCCCGCCTGGCTAAGCGAAGGTGAGGCATCTTGGCCTACCTCCAAACAGGTTCTTGCTGAGCTTCCAGAATTCAAAAAAGAAGTTCAGAGTTTTTCTGTAATCTCTGTTGAACCATTTCCGTTCAATCAGTATTCAAGTTTGGCTCGCTTACAACGAGTTACAGCTTATTGCTTTCGTTTTTATAACAATGCGCGGACCCTCAAGGCTGATCGTCTTTCTGGGCCCCTTTCTACAGATGAGCTGCAATCATCCCTTGTAAGGCTTGCAAGCTTTTCACAACGAGAGTCATTTCCTGACGAATTTAAGCTGTTGTCACAGAAAAATCCTGTGAAACAGTCTTCTGCTTTGATATCCTTGAATCCTTTTCTGGATTCTAAGGGACTGCTAAGAGTTGGTGGTAGGCTCCACAACTCTCAATTACCCTTTGACAAGAAGTTTCCTCTAGTGATTTCTGGCAAACATCCATTCGCCAAACTCCTAGTCTCACATGAGCACCTTCGGCTTCTGCATGCCGGACCTCAAATGCTGTTAGCTAATCTCAGAGAACGATATTGGATTACCTCTGGCAGAAACATAGTCAAGCAAGTGGTGCATCAATGCTTGCGGTGTTTTAGATTTTCTCATAAGTTAACCGAACCCATAATGGGAGATCTGCCAGCCTCTCGTATTCAATCATCGCCCCCATTTCATACGACTGGTATCGATTATGGTGGACCGTTCATGATAAAGGATCGCAAAGGACGTGGTTCTAAACTAGTGAAGTCCTACCTTTGTCTATTCGTTTGTTTTATCACAAAAGCAGTGCACCTTGAATTGGTCGCTGACCTTTCTACTGAAGCCTTCTTAATGGCTTTTCGCCGGTTTGTGGCTCGTCGAGGCAAACCGCTCCATGTCTATTCTGACAATGGCACTAACTTTGTAGGCGCTAATTCCGAGTTAATCGAATTAGGCAATTTTCTCGCGGAGCAAAACCCTTCTATTTCCGAATCAGTCGCGAGCGACGGAGTAGCTTGGCATTTTATACCCGCGCACAGTCCCCACTTTGGCGGATTGTGGGAGGCCGGAATTAAGTCCTCCAAACATCACATACGGCGCGTTATAGGTAACGCTAGTCTAAATTGCGATGAATTTTGCACTTTGTTAGCACAGGTGGAAGCGACCTTAAACTCCCGACCCCTGTCCCCTTTGTCCTCTGATCCAAACGACCTTCAGCCTTTGACTCCTGCTCATTTCCTAATTGGTCGTCCGTTGGTGTCACTGCCTGATCCCAACGTTACTGAGATAGTCGAGTCTCGGCTGTCTAAATACCAGAGAATACAACAACTTCACCAGAATGTGTGGAAGAGATGGAGTAAAGAGTACATCTCGGAACTCCAGCAGCGCACCAAATGGCGCACACACACTTCGGACCTCCAGCCTGGTTCCATGGTCCTCATCAAGGATGACAATCTACCCCCTCTGAAGTGGAGGTTAGGCCGGGTCACCGAGCTGCACCCTGGCCTTGACGGCGTTACGCGTGTGGCGTCAGTGAACACTATGTCAGGAATAGTGAAACGATCCTTCGCCAAATTGTGCCCGCTACCTAGTGTTGTGAACTAGTGCGTTAGCGTTCAGCGCAGTGTTCGTAAGGCCTTTTGGCTCCCCATTGTTCGGGTTTTCTTGTACTCGATTAAGATCCATGTACTATTATGCTTTGTATATGTGTGTGTTCATGTTGCATGTTTTACTCTAGCTGTTACATGTCAACTCTGTACTGTTTTATTTGAAAGGTTACCCTTTCCAAGGCGGGCGGTATGTTAAGGACTTTATAAACTTTTGCCGCCTCTCTTGCATTCTGAATTCATACTATGCGCATTTCCAGAACTCGAGCGGGCTTTGCCTCGCCGTTCACTTAACTTCCATCTGTCGACGAGACTGCATGCGAAGGAGTCCGCACCGCGAAAGCTAATTCTTTGTAAATGTTCAAATGTTTGTGTGTTAATTTATAGCAAATAAATTACCTACTTTGCTTTCAACGAGTGTATAATTCAGTGAAGAAAATAAATCCATACAGTCCATTAAATTCCAAGGCGAGCTGGCAATCAGGAATTTTCCAAATAACGGAAAACTGAGAAGGCTCCCCAACAGTAACAATACATCAAAATGTCCAGCTGCAGCCACCGGTTGTAGTGGTGTCCTCAGAATCTGAGGCCGATTTGAGAACATCAAAAAAACCGGTGAGTAGCAGGAAAAGCATGTCGAAAAAGCAGAATAAGGGCAAAATTTTAACCCAACTTGATGCAGTTCCGGGGTGTAGTCCCATCACATCGTCCGCTGAAAAACCGGCGAGTGGTAAAATTTTAAAAGAATGTTTGGTTAGAGGGCAGAAACGCAAAATTGAGCCAAATTTGGAAGTAGATTTATTGATTGAGGAGACAGTAAGGGATTGTGCGATTGAGACTGGACATGGGGCCGTTCGCATCGAGGGTGTGCAAGACACATCAACGTTTAACACGCAAAAATTTACGGATATGCCAAGTCTTGATTTTAACGACGGGATGCGCGAGAATTTACCACCACCGCAGAAAAAGGTGAGGTCTCAGTCCCCCAATCCCACACGCCCGGAACAAACTTTTGTTGCTATTGATTTCGGGGATACATTTTTTGCGGAAGACGCTTTCGATGTTGCTGTAGAGACCCAAAACCTCGGATTGGGTATCCAAGTCGCTTCAGGCTCAAGGCGACCGACCAGCCGCAACTCACAACTGGCAACACCGCAACCACTGTCACAGAAGAACAATACTGTGCGCATTGTAGCATCCGAAAGCGGACGAGCCTCTCCGGTGGCGGAAGTTGCAATGGGCACAGTAGCAACATTTGATTCCTCTGTTGCGTCCGAGGACACTGAGAGGGAGGCGGTCGATGTTGCACCATCATCCATTTCACAGGGTGATGGTGTGATATCGCCCATCTCTTTGGTAAGCGACGACGACGACGATGACAACGACGAAAATATGCCACTGACGCAAAACAATTTAAAATCATACCAGGACAGAGTTGCCGCTCAGGTTGCACGAATAGCGGAAATTAAATCCTTGGAACGCTTGAGGGACGGTATGGATGTGCAGTTGGATAACATTGAGTTACAACTGGCAGCTGTCACCAAAAAAATAATGAGGGTGAGACCCAAAATTGCCAAAGGGCACAGTCGTAAGGCTAAAAAATACGATGAGTATGTGCAACGGCGCTGCCAGCTGACGCAGCGGCAAGGTGAGGTCTCACGAACTCTAATCAACACAGCGAAGCGAATTTGTCAACTAGCGGCGGCAATTCACTAAGACAAACAAATGTAAGTTCCCTTAAATTCCAAGACGACGTAACCTAGTTCCCCATCCCCTCCAGGGTATCAAGGCTTAACGTCCACGTTCGTGGTACCTGGGTAGTGTGTTAGAGTGTGCTCCTTGTATTTACATGTTTGGCTAGGGAAGCGATACTCGGCGAGAGCGATACCTCTAACGTTCTAGCGAAGAGCCTACCCAGTGTAGAATTGCAATTAATCATTTATAATGTTTCAATGCACCGAATGTGGACAGTCCTTCACCAGAGCCGACAATTTGTTCCGCCACCGGAGAGAAAGTTGTCGTCAACAGCTGGGCCATCCATCTACGAGTGGTGAGTTTAAATTGTGTTGATGTAGAGCTGCACCTTCAGTGTAGTTGTATTAATTACAGGCGACGCTATGGAGACTTCGGTGGTGGGTGGTGAGGGGCCGAGTAAACGCCCAAAACTAAACAACTCCAGTAGTGATGGTATGCGTGCTTGGTGTGTTTGTACAGTGTGTAAATAGTTTGTTTTGATAGGTGGTTTCCCAAGGACGCAATACTGTGACGTGTGCGATGAAAACATTCCTCGAACGTGCTTCGTTGGTCATCTGAGGAGCAATCGTCACACGAGGCGGTGCGGCGTCTTTCACTTGGGGAAAGGTGTGGTGGCCCTTCAAAACGCCTTCAAGTCCCGTGTGGCCAGTTATAGGATTTCCACGGAAAATTATCATATAAGCGTTGTGGAATATATGACCGAATTGAAAGAAAAAATTTTAAATTTGATAGAAGGGCAGCTAACCAAATTAACTAGCATAAAAATCAATTTCGAACTCTTCGGGTATTTTATTTTGGAAGCTCAAGATCTACAAGACGTAAAAACTTTTCAGACGGCTAACGAGGTAGTCACTCGCAGTACAGACTTGAGCCACTTATATGATAATTTGACTGGAAGGCTAGACGAGAAGGTGTCGGAATTTCAGGAGCGGGAATCAGGTGTGTGCAAGAGATCTGTAGCTTTTTGTAACAATTCTAACTTTGGTGATTTTCTGTATTGTCAGGATGGATCTTGAAGCAGTTGTTGTACATTGAAGTCAACGTCAACAAATACAATCCATTTCGGGCATCCTCGTACATCCCGCTCCCAAAGCAGATTCAGCGCAAGAAAGCGATCGTGAACGTTCAAAACAATGACGAATGTTGTTTCGGTTGGGCAGTAACCTCGGCCCTCTGTGAACCAAAAGGATTGCCTTATCGAACTTCTTCGTATCCGAATTGTCGTCGATTTTTAAAATGGACCGATATTGAATTTCCGGTTCGGTTGCGCGATATTTCTTAATTTGAAACAATTAATCCGCAGCTTTCTATAAACGTATACGGTTTGGAGAAATTTTTTAAAGACAATAAAACTAAATATGAAGTTGTGGGACCTTTGTACTACACCTCCTGTAAAAAAAGGTGGCATGTAAATTTATTGCTTGTAACTAACGACGAAGGTAATAGTCACTACTGTTGGATCAAAGATTTGTCTAGATTAGTATCGCGACAAATAACGGCTAGAGATGGTGCAAAGCATTTTTGCGACGGCTGCCTGAATTACTTTAGAACTGAAGCACACTTGACTATGCATCAAAGTTATGACTGTAATCATGTGTATACTAAATTGCCAACGACAGAGTTGATCACCGACAAGTGTGGTCAGGTAAGACCGCAGAATATTCTCAAATTTGAAAATTATCAGAAGCAATTGAAGGTTGGATTCGTAGTGTACGCGGATTTTGAAACAATTTTGGCACCCATCGATGCAGGAGACCAACAATCGGATCCCACAAAACCGTATACGATTACAACCTGTAAACACATACCCTACTCTTTCGCCTACTATTTGAAATGTTCGTATGACGACAGCCTGTCAAAATTCGAAATTTATCGGGGGGAGAATGCGGTGGACATGTTTATAGAACGTTTAGATAGAGATGCGCAAAACATCTATTCGCATCATTTGAAAAATGTTGTACCTATGAAAGCTATGTCTGCAATGGAAATTCAAAACTTTAACGAAGCCGTTTCATGTTACATTTGTAGTCGACCGTTTGGTGAGGGGGATGTAAAAGTACGCGATCACGATCATTTGACTGGAGACTATCGGGGAGCCGCCCACTCCAATTGTAATTTAAATTATAAACTTCCAAATTTTATTCCGGTATTTTTTCACAATCTAAATTACGATTCGCACCTGTTTGTTAAACAATTGGCTCAAAATAATGAAGACATTGATGTCATTCCGGTAACTAAAGAAAAGTACATTTCGTTTGGCAAACGTCTTTGGGTTGATGAAATTTTTGTGGAGGGAAAGCGAAAAAACATTTATCTGAGCATCAGATTTTTGGATAGCTTTCGCTTCATGGGCTCGTCTTTGGCATCGCTGGCCGACACCTTGTCGGATGGCCAGTGCGTTGAAATTCAAAGTCAATTCGGAAATGGCATCAAATTTGAGTTGATGAGACAGAAAGGTGTGTTTCCATATTCCTATATAGATTCTTTCCAAAAATTAGACGAGTCTGCTTTACCCTCGATCGAAGACTTTTATGACCGTCTAACCGAAACCCATATTTCTCAGACTGATTACGAACGAGCCGTGAAGGTTTGGGAAACTTTTGGTTGTCAAACGTTGGGCGACTACTCCGATGTCTATCTCAAATGTGACGTGTTTATTTTGGCAGACGTGTTCGAAAATTTTAGAAATTTTTATTTAAAACATTACAAGTTGGATCCAGCTCAGTACTACACGGCCCCAGGATTAAGCTGGGACGCTATGTTAAAGTTTACGGGGGTTGAACTTGAGCTGCTTACTGATTTAGAAATGTTACACTTTTTTAGAAACAGTATTCGCGGAGGAGTCAGCACTTGTGTGGGGAGACAAGCTATTGCTAACAATGAGTTTGTCGGGAATTACGATGCTTCTAAACCTACGTCGTTTATCATGTTTTTAGACGCAACCAACCTTAATGGTTACGCAATGAGACAGTTTCTACCACAACGTGATTTTGTTTGGATGACTGACGAGGAAATTTCAAATTTTGACATTTTTCAAGTGTCTGCCGAGTCCAATACCGGGTACGTGTTGGAGGTAGATTTGGACTATCCACAGCATTTGCACGACGCTCACAATGACTTTCCCTTTTGTCCGGAGCTTCTCATTCCTCCTGAGGGAAAATTTAAACAACCCAAATTGATTCCAAATTTATATGGCAAACGGAAATATGTCATTCACTACAGAGCATTACAGCAGGCCTTGAATGCGGGTCTGACTTTGGTTAAAGTACATAGAATACTGACATTTACCCAATCTCCATGGCTCAGAACCTACATTGATTTTAATACTGACTTTAGAAACCGATCGACAAACAACTTTCAGAGAAATTCTTTTAAATTGGCTAACAACTGCGTATTTGGCAAAACATTGGAGAATGTGGACAAAAGGGTTGATGTAAAGTTAGTAAGTCATTGGGAGAAAATTGGTAATAGACTGGGGACTGAAACGTTGATAGCGCGACCTAACTTTAAAGATAGAGTCTGCTTTAATAAAAATGTAATAGCCGTAGAAATGAACAGACTCTGGGTTTGGTATGCCAAACCTAGTTATGTTGGTTTCTCCGTTTTGGATATTTCGAAAACTGTCATGTACGATTTTTTTATGGGTTTCTGAAAAAAACGTTATGACAATAATGTCTCTTTACTCTACACAGACACTGACTCCTTCATTATAGAAATTAAAACAAACAATTTTTATGATGACATGAAACGCAACCTTGATTGGTTCGATACTGCAAATTATGTGGATAATCTGCACGGTATTCCGCAAACCGAGTCTGTTGTTGGCAAATTCAAGGACGAATATGCTGGCGTAGTCGTACGTAGCTTTTATGGGGTCGGTGCAAAATCATACTGTGTAAACAGCGTATCTAAAGTGAACAAGAAAGCCAAAGGAGTGAAAAAGAGCGCTGTTCGGAAGTATCTGACCAGCGAACTTTATCAGGCCGTTGCCGAGAACAAGCGGGAGACTGTCTTGTGTCAAATGTACGTCTTTAAATCCCGTTTACACACTATGTACACCGACTTAATAAATAAGGTTGCGCTTTCGTCGCATGATGACAAGCGCTACGTTATTCCCAACACTACGAAGACACTAGCGTGGGGTCACTGCAGTATTGCTGATTACAGGCTTGACGAACTGCTGCGGTCAGCCGCAAACCAAATGTAAATTAAAGTATGTTCGCGGAACAGTATTGGTTATTATTTATAGCAAACGTCTCACCAAACGAACCCTTTCTTGCGCTTAGTAGTGTATACTATATATATGTAGATTACGAATAGTTCCTAGTTTGTAAATAATAGCTTTGTTAATATGTTTGTGATTATTATTCTTACTGTAGTTAATGTTGGGAAAACAAATACGCTTACCTATTTTGAATGTTAACGATAGGTTTATATATTTTAACAATAGCAGCTTCGTTAAAATGTTAATGATTTAGTTCTTTTGCTGTTGTCGCCTTTGTTGGGAGAAAGATGAAAGTGTTTCAAAGAAATATTGTTTGTGTTTAGTGGCATTAATAAAACAATAATTTACAAAAAAACAGTTTTTTTTATTTTGAGAGTGCTACAGTAGTTCTTTAAGTTATACAACATTGCTTTTAGATATCCAAGAGTTGTGTCGATTGTCGAATCCCAACCACTTTACATACACCAAATTTCCTTTTTTCTTCAGAACCTTTTCGACCAGATATACGTCCGAATGTTTTGTTTTCTGCAGTTCATGCTCGTAGAACCCTCCTTTAATTTCCTGACCTTCTTGGTCCGTGAGTCGATAGGTTGTTGGGTTTGTAAGTCGAACAGTGGATATTGTGAATACTTCGTTGCTCCAGCTTGGCGTGTATCCCTTGCTAAATGCAGAACGATACTTGCTGATGCGTACCGAGTCCCCTGTACGAAACTTTTGAGGTCTCGGATCCACGGTCTTTGTGTGACTGTACGCTGTGTTTAAAAGAAGTTTCGCATTCTTTAAGTTCACTTCGGCAGGTTTCATTCCTATTGTGCGATGCTTGGTTGTGTTATACTTTGCTACTATCTTGGGTAGGATATCCAACCATTTGTAGGACCCTAGCAGGCTGAACTGCTTCCACATCATGTTCTTCAGGGTGCGGTTGCACCTCTCCACTATGCTGCTCTTCATGCTAGAATACGTGCTGTAGTGATTGATATTGTGCTGTCGCATTAATCGTTGAAAATCGGTGTTGTAAAACTCTTTCCCCAAATCCGTCTGCAAGTTTTGAGGTGACACCTTTACACTCCTCAGCACTTTACCCATGGCAACTGTTACGTCCTTTCCTGTTTTACGTTTTACGGGATAGGCCCACACATACTTCGAGAAGGCATTAATGACTACCAGAATATAACGAAAGCCTTTATTGACTTTTGCATAAGGGATCATTTCTACCAAATCAGCTTGATATAAATCGTTCAAGCCTTTTAGAATAACGCGCCTTCTCTTGAAATGTATTCGTGCTGGTTTGTGGAGTTCGCCAACAATGGCTTCTTTAAGGTTCATTGTCAACTGTTGCTTTCTACTCTCCTACGGGACATTTAAGCAGCAGTTGCACGTATAACTTATTGTTTATGGATTCGAATTGCAGTTTATCTCCTCGCCGCAATGTCTTACCGACAAGCGTCTCCTGTGGGATGCCGTTGATGTGTGATACTACCAAAGGTCCGCTGACTTGAACACTTATGATCTCGCCGGTTGTTAACGGAAAAATGTACTCGTTCTGTCCGAAAATTTTGGAATATCCGCTTTCATCGAACCCACGCCCCACTAGCAGCAGTGGTACTTCTATATGGAGTTGGTTTACATTTTTTACTTTCATAAAGATACGTTTGGGATGAGAATAATAGCGCGCGCTATGGTAGTGTCTTCCAAATTTGTCTATCGGCATTACTGCTTTGTCGTTGAATGCGTTCTGATCGACATTCCGTCGACCCTAAGGTTTTGTACCCCTTAGAAGATTATTTTTGCGTCTCGTAAGGCTTCGGTGATACGGACTATCTCATTTGAATGACCCGTGTGTCCAGCTGCCTGAGAAGCTATTAATATACGCAACCGATTCACTAATGAGTTGGGATCCTTCCAAGGAACATATTCCACTTTTTTGTCCGTCACTGTTAGTAATCCCTTGCCACGCCGTGATACCTTCGTCGCTGGTCTGCCGGGAGCTCTTATGGTTGAGGAGGCAGTTAGAGGTCGTACTATTTTCATGTATTTAGACCCTGCGTTACCACTAACTCTTTGTGTGGGGTAGTAGTTTACACGATTTGCGGCGGAACGATCCACTAAATCTAGATATTGCTCTAAATCTGCGTTTTTGTATATATTTGGTTTCTTTTTAAACATCAATTCGTACAATCCTGGAGTGCCTTTGTAGACTATTCTGTTGCCGTGGTCTGTAATAACGATATTTTCACCCTCGAACTTGATTTCTTTATTTCCTATAGCAAACTTATCTCCCTCTATGTCGAATCGGACTCCGTAGTGCAAATCGTACTTGTCCTCAGTATCTCGTATCATTCCTTCCACGTATTTTCGAGCTAACCCTTGAAATTGTTCTAAATATTGACCAAGAACTTCCGGTGCCAGCATTTGTTGGATGGTTTCTCTGGCCGCTTGTACAGCACCTTCTTCTGCTGCCGCCTCAGCAACCTCCGTTTGCAACTGCTCATCGTATTCCTCTACTGGTTCACTCTCGGATAAAACATGCGTCTGCAAAAATCGAGGTGTGGAGGTGTGTGATGGCCCTGGTGTGGACGTGTGTGATGGCCCCGGTGTGGAAGTGTGTGACGATCGCAGAAGGTTTGTCGCAGAAACTCGGCCTGGAGTGGTTATCGCTCGCGGACGGGGCAAGGTAGAGGGAGTGGATACTCTACGTTTAATTGTTATTGGCAAATAATCCACTTTTGGTTCGCCCACTGGCACACCTTCTTGCTTTATAGTTGTCAGCAATTCGGTGAGCGGCTTGGAAAGAGGTTTAAATTGCTCAGCTAAAATCGATTGGGATTGGGCGATGTCTGCTTTTAAAGCTGCGTATTTACGTCTAACGGATTGTCGGGTTTTGATAAGTTCCCTGGCTAAACGCTTATCCATGTTGCAACTCCTTCAGTTGTTGGTAAACTACTACCTTCCCTTCTTTGGCAGCTGTCTATATATTAAAGTAATTGTCGAAACCTTTTCTATATCGTCCCGCGTTGGTTTCGCTTTCTTTATCGATCACTAAAAATCCGTGATCCTCATTCCAACAATAAGAGCACAATGCTTTAAATTTGTTGAATGACATGTCCGTGTTGACATGATCGTCGTAAATGTGCTTCAGATTGGTGTTGTCTTGTTGGAATATGATGATGAGAATTGCATTATCTCTTATGAGCTGCTTAGGAATAGATGAATACGTCTGACATAGATAAAAACAATCTATGTTTCGGTGACGTCCGAAACAAAAATAATCTCGAATTAAGCTTTGCGTCTCGCAAGCTACGTCGTCAAAAACTATCACGGAATGTTCTTTTGCTTCCTGGGGTTTGATCACCTCACAATCGTTACTATATTCGAAGAATCCAATGTCTCTCAATGGTTGAAAGGCTTCTCTCAGATAATTATATTTGGGTTGATCGAGTGTTTTCGAATATATATAAAGGTGTCCGAATCGCAACCCATTTCGATGTACTAGTAAACTGATCATGAGGTTGGTTTTTCCAGATCCGGATCGACCTATGACCACACATCGTTTACATCCTTTACCCAGTAAAGCGCTGTGCTTTCTGTAAGTCTCGGATATGGAATTTATTGTGTGATTTACTACCGGTAAGGAACACCCTTGCTTCACAATTTTGACGTTTTCCATCGTTTTCGCTCGGAAGGAAACTGCGCTCTACCCGCCGTGCGTTCTCGTTATATTTGTTAATTCCGTTTGAAGAACATCAGTCGTGTGTAAGTCTTTAAGATGAAAGCTACTAGGCGTAAACAAACCAGTCATCACCGAAGCGCCAAGCGGAAAGGTCGCGGTTTCCTGAATACCCTTATTGACAAATTACCCTTTGAACTACACATACCAGGGTACAAGTTTTGCGGACCTGGTACCCGACTTAAAAAACGTCTTTCTCGAGGCGATCGAGGAAGGAATCCTCTGGACGAGGCCTGCAAGCAACACGACATCGCATACTCACAATCTAGCGATCTTTCGACACGTCACGCGGCAGATAAAGTTCTAGCAGAGAAAGCTTGGGAACGTGTTAAAGCAAAAGACTCTACTCTTGGGGAAAGAGCTGCAGCCCTTGCTGTTACTGGAATTATGAAAGGAAAGACGAAAGTCGGAATGGGTGTGAAACGGAAGCGTACACGGCGAACGCATTCCAAACGGGTCGGTATCACAGTCCGCTCGCATTCAGGAGGAGCTTTAAAAACAAGGAGGAGGAGGCGGAAGCGGTCAAGAGTACTACCTCTTCCGAAGAGAGGAGGCATATTGCCGCTTGTACCCATACTTGCTGCATTAGGAGCATTGGGATCCCTCGGAGGTGGTGCTGCAGCAGTCGCTAAAGCAGTGGGAGACTCAAAGGCTGCTAAAAAGAATCTCCAGGAAAAGGAGCGACATAACAAAGCTATGGAATCCATTGCTCGCGGAAAAGGGTTATATCTACGACCGTATCAGTCAAAAAACTACCGTTGAAGCTGCCGCGCCGCGCGTTAACCAACATCGATATTACAGACTACGTTAAACGCCTAGAAATTCCACACTTTAGGGGAATATTTATGCGGGATGCCCTGCCTATCAAGATTCGTAAACGAGAATGTGGTGTCACTAACCTAGACGATGATGTAGGACCTGGCACGCATTGGACGGCTTACGTAAAAGTGGATACCTTTGTTCTGTATTTCGATAGCATCGGTCGCTTACAACCTCTAACCGAATTAGTGAAATACTTTCGTAGCGATGGTGGCAATAACACGATCACGTATAATTCTAATAGATATCAACGACTCATGTCATACACATGCGGTCACCTGTGTCTCAAATTCCTATGTAACTTTGCGAAACCGCTTTTGTTGGCAGTTTAAGTGTTGCGCTTCATCATGTCTAGTATATTTACTCTGACAGGTGATTCATCAATCCTTACTGCGAATTTTGACCCCCCTATTTTCTTAGACGACGGTAGCGAATATGTTTTGGGGTTGTTAAGTTTCGAAACCTACAATACTATTGCTAACATTAGACCTCCCAACAATGAATTTCATCTCGTCGGACTACCTCATATTACTATACCTGAGGGTGCATACGAAATTACAGACATTGCCGACTTTCTGCATAACCAACTTGAGTCTAGCGGAAGTAATGGGCGGGTGCTGCTACGCGAAAACAACAGCACCTTAAAAACCGAAATAAAATCGAACGTTCCAATCGACTTTACATGTGACAATACTATCCGAGACATGTTGGGATTTGACAGCAAAATTTATGATGCGAATATGTGGCATGCAGGTGAACATGTTACGAAAATTTTGAACATTAACTCCATCCTTATCCACTGCAATATCTCTGTCGGTTCCTATAAAAATGGTAAGCCTGGCCACATCGTTTATCAATTCTTCCCCATAGTGCCGCCTGGGTACAAAATAGTGGAAACACCTAACCCTGTCATTTACCTACCGATCAGCACGAGACAGATCACTAACCTAACTGTTAAAATACTGGACCAGACTGATACCCCCGTCAGTTTTAGTAAGGAAACCGTCACGGTAACATTGCATTTAAAGAAGTTATAATGGGTTTTCGATTCAACCTTTCATCCTACCATGTCCAACCCAGTTCGTATAAGAGACGTTGTCCACAGCCTTGTAAAATCAGTTCAGCTTCGTCCGCCAAGCAGTTAACAAAGGCAAACAGAAACTTCTTGCGATCGTTGGGTTTTAAAGTGCTGTCATGAGTATTCTAAATATTGGGGAACGTGTCCTCGTCGACAACTCCATCGTTAGCAATCAGTTGCACACCCATCAACCGTATACAAACCGTTTCGACTATAACGATGAAATTCGAATTCCAATTCCTGAAGATATGTCAACTCTACCAGGTTTGAGCTATCTATACATAGAGGGAAAATTACGGAAAGCAACCGGTGAAGTTACGACGGCTAAATTTCTTAACAATGGGTTGGCACACTTATTTAGCGAAATCCGATACGAAATCAATGGTGTCGTTGTCGATTCTGTTACCAAACCTGGTATTACATCTACTCTTAAGGGATATGTGTCCTATACTTCTGATGATGTTAAAAAGCTTCAAAATGCTGGGTGGTTGTACGCCCCCAATACTCACATTACCGATGCACAGGGCAACTTCAGTGCCTGCATACCTTTGAGAATGCTGTTAGGTTTTGCCGAAGATTATAGAAAAGTTATACTTAGTATCCGACAGGAACTTGTCCTGATTCGCAGCAATACCGATGCTGACGCTGTATTCAGTGCTACCGTAGCGGAGACGGCTAAAGTTACGATTGACAAGCTGTATTGGAAAGTTCCACATGTCACTCCAGGTCTTGCTCAAGAATTATCTCTAACCAAATACATTGACAAAAATATCGACACGCAAGTACCGTTTCGCAGCTGGCAACTTCATATCATACCAGGCGTTAATGCCGTGATTCAACATTCTCATGCCATTGCAACAACCACCAAATTGCAAACCCCCAGATACGTCATCGTAGGTTTTCAGACGGAACGTTCGGGGCTCATCTCTAAGGACAATAGCCATTTCGACAAAATTAATCTTACGAATTTCCGAGTTTATCTCAACACCGAACGTTTCCCCTACGATAATTTACATAACAATTATGGCCTCAATCAGTACGCCACGTTATACGATATGTACTCCAAGTTTCAATCATCCTATTATAACAAGACCGACGAGCCTTGGTTCACGCCCAATGAGTTTGCTGACAAATCACCCATTGTTGTGATCGATTGTTCCCATCAAAAAGACTACCTCCATGCAAACGCTGTCGTTTTTCGAGTTGAATTTGAAACTTCCGCTAACGTACCAGCCAACACAACCGCGTATTGTCTCGTTCTTCACGATCGGGTATTTACTTATAACGCGTTGTCAAAAGCAGTTAAACAACTGTAATTTCTCAAAACCACTTCAGTTGCACCTCGTCTTTTAACGTAACTGGATCGTGCCACCACTTAATACGATGAAGCTCATTATCGACATTCAAGGCTTGAAGACGTCGGATAAGCACTTCAGCCCAAAAGAATTGGCCGCCTACGACGGTACCTCAGTATCACACTACGTCTTAAAATCACCGTTTCCGTTCACCGCCTTACCATCTCATTTGCAACAACAAGCCCACTGGGTAATGACTAATCACCATTGCATCGATTGGAATGAGGGATTTACTCCAGCATACATGTTTCCTGCAATCTTGCGACGTCTTCTGCAGGGTGCCACCGAAGTATATGTGAAAGGTCGAGAAAAAGCAGTTTTTCTACGCCGCTATACCAATATCCCCATCATCGAAGTTGAAGAACAACCGGCCCTCACCCCATCACAACCCGCTTGTTTATATCATTCTGCTCCAGTGTGTTATTGTGCTTTGTCTAACGTTTACCATATCTATAATCACTATGTAATGGAATAAAACAACTTTTTAATTTTTATTGTGTTTTTATTTGCATACAATATATACAGTATTACTACATGGGTTAAACACCTACGTACTAGTGGAAAAGCGTTCTACATATGTTCTGCGCACAAGACGTCTCGCAGTACTTTAGCCACAGTAAGTATCCGGCGTTGGAACCGCAACCTATCCATGGCCTCTCGTTCCCACAGTCCTCTCCGAGCTTCTCGATATGCATACGCCCACGTATGCAAATTGCACACCTGATTCTTCGAGTCGTCAAACTGCACGCTCTTCTTCATTTTCTTTCCTCTCTATAAAGTCTTTCACCTCACACATGTGTTCGTCCAGACTGAGACTAGTTATTAAATCTACAAGGAGGCCTTCATTTATGGCTCCGTTTAAAAATAGTCGACCAACAGCAACACCGTTTTTGTACATTTTTTCTTTTTTCTTCAGTTCCTCGTCACTGAACCAACCAAAACCGTATATGGCTTCACGAGACGCGTCAAACGCCAAATCGTCCAACAAACTCACTAATCGTTTAACCGCACTAGGCACGTCTCTTGCAGCTGGTCGAGCGGCTTCTCTATACCACATCCACATGACTAAGCTTCTAGTGCTTAAATGCGATGTTGCGTGCACATTCAACAGATGGGTAGGCGGGCATCACCATAACTCGTATACGATTTTTTTCACACATTCACGTTCTAATCCCCAATTTTTTAAATACTTCTCGATGGGCTCCATCACATTGTAATCAAACCAATCCCCGTCTGGAAGTGGTACTGTTGGAAAAGTTTTAAAGTCCGGATGTCCATCCAACGTAACGGTAATTTTCATTTGATCGCAACCAAACCATGGAAATAACTCCGAAAATTCCTGGAAATATTTTCCATAATGCTCCCATGTGTCCATGTTACAACCAGACTGTCACGATTTATTCAATAGACTATGATTTATTTTGCTGCTGCACCGTTTTTGTACATTTTTCTTTTTGGTGGGAGGAGGTTTTAGAGTTTGACTTTGAAATCAAGGCCGAGGTGTTAGAGTTTTTCCTTGAAAATGCTGCGACCTTGAAAATCACCTTAGCCTTCAACCCTGGCCTTAAACTCAAGGACAAATTTGTTCGCCGAAGGTCATCGCCGTTTTTCATTAAATAGTTTAAGGACTCGGTGGTCTAATGGTATGACACCTGGGGAGCCAATCGGTGCATTAAAGGGAATTCTAGACACTGCGCCTCAGGAGATCTGGGTTCGAATCCTAGTCGAGTCAATTTTTTAATAAATAATGATTAATTTAGTAGACAATGAGTATAGCCCATCCTCATGACTAAGTTAATACCTGCAGACCAAGTTCTTCTATTTGAACGTTGCACCGAACAATGTTACTACCGTACTTTAAAATTTCATACATGGAAACAGTGTTCTCGGTTGTTACCGCCAGGTCTTGCAACACACTCCGTATATTGCTAATGCAGTCCCCAGGCAGGTTTGCAATACCCGTCACTATTTTGTGATAAAATTGCTCAAAGTTCTGCGCTTTTAGAACTGCGAATCGCAATTCCACCAGTCTCTGCAAGTCCCACAGCTCTTCCAACGATTCTTTCGATAAGTAGACTTCACTCTGTCCCACTTCTTCAATTTTTAGTATCTTCTTTTCCTGCAGTTCCAAGAATGTATACTGTTTCCGTGCAGCTACCAGCGGAGACCACTGCTCTTCGGAGGAGGAATAGAAATAATTCGTCAGGATCCCCTGATTTTCAATTAGGGTAGCCCAATCCAACTCCTCGAACTCCACCCAATCGTTTTTGTTTCTTCTTATTTGAATCACTGGGGAAAATCCGGAGTTCGCCCTTAACCCCACACACACATACTTTGAACTGGAGTTGTTTAACTTGTACGTTGTACTATTCAGAAGCACTGGACATAACTGCACTTTATAGACTCTCGTAGTACTGCTCGCTACCGCAGCTACTTGCCGACCCTTAACTACTTCTATAGCTTTTAACAAGGCTTCCATATCAGCGTTCGAATGCTACTACCCATGCAGACTCTTCTACGCGCTTTTATTCTCACATTTCCAAGGTTACATGTGGATCCTTGACCTTGAGCAACCGACCTTGAAGTCAAGCTCACAGTAGTACCTTTTTTGGATTAAACAATTATGGGGACCTTGAGTTGAAATTCTACATATAGCATATTTAGCTTGACTGAGACCTCGACCTTGAACGTTGCCTTAGCCTTCCAAGTGGCCTCGACCTTCAAGTTTAGCCTTGACCTTGAAGTTCAGCTTTGCAAAATAGCCTTGACCTTGAACTCAAGGCCAAGTGGTGGGGGGAGGTTCTACAACTGTCCATTCTAACCTACTGCAACAGAAAGGACAATGTGGGAAGTCGATAATTTGTTAGAAGATATAGAACCAATTATTATAAATATAAATGATGCAGATAGTGATAGTGACATTAATAGTGAAGCGAACAATAGTGACAGCGAGTAGTGATACACGAATTGTACAATTTTTAAACTTTACAATTAAAAATTATAATCAGTTACTGTTTTTTCCAATTTCTATTTTAAATATATAAACTCGATTGCCGTGAAAGACATATTCGTTTTATTTATTTTTACCGGCTATCAAATCCACTAAATTTGGCGAATTTTATGCTTGTTAAAACTTAATTTTACTCATTAAAAAACTATGACAAGTTTCGATTAAAAGAATTATGTGTTTGTGATAACGGAGATTCTACTGTACGTAATTGTTTCGTTCTTAAACTTGTTTGAATGCCACTGACAAAACGTACCAGGTAATGAGGGATTATAGTTAAGCTGTCTCTATTACAATAGCCGGATTTGTTTGTCTGTGATGGGGGCATATTTTCTACAGAACACTTTTGTGGAGACATATGGCATCGCTGTTTGCCATAAGGCCCTGTACTGTCTAGTCACCCTGAGACGCAGTATAGTACTCAACATAATTAATTCGTTATCTTCGTTAATAAAAAACTTCTACTATACTTTTTTTTAATTACCCATCACGAACTATCAGTCTTCGCAATTATGCGTATACGTCAATATTCACCCTATATAACAAAACAAAGTCCAAGAAATGTTTAATTGCTACAAATACGATCCCAATACGAACTTCCTATTGGTTGCCCGTAGGACGCACGATTTTCAGTAACATTCTTCCGTTATTCCTTGATTATTCCCAGATGACTCAATTCTTCACCGTTTCAGCTGCTTAAGTACACTGTGTCGTTTTCCATGATTTTCAAAGGTCTTAATACCATTTTTTTAAATACATTTTCTACTTCTGCTTTGTAATGTTTCTCTCTCTTTTCTTACTAATTTTCTTATTACTTTAGCAAGTTCTCTAAATTTATTGTATTTACCTTCTTTCAATAGTGGTTTCTTTGCTTCTATTTCGGTTTTCGTGTTCTGGCCTTTGTTTCTATCTTATTTGAGTCTCTTTTTGCTACTTTTTCTGCCGCTTAGTTTAGTACAGCTGTTATTGTTTTATTCCCCTCGTTTATTTTTTTATATTAGGTACTATCTCTTTTAGTTCCTTTAAAGCATGTTTCCAGTGGTGTCGGGTGTTTGATTTCAATTTTTGGGCGTCTATTTTGCGTTTTGTGGGATGTTGACATCTAGAATGTTTTCATTTTGTGTTTTAATGACAACACTTCTTGTTAACAGTCTATAATCGGTGTTCTATCTATCTCGTTCTTGGTCTTGGTATCTGGACTGATCCATATCCATTGTAGGGTATTCGTAAAATACAATCGATGCCCTATGATGAATTCTAGTAACATAAAGACCCTTTTATTTCTTTTATCCCGGCTGAAGGCACCTACATATTGCTTACTTTCTTCTTGGTTTCCAGCCAATTTGTCTAAATGTCCAAGTATTAGTTTATATGTGCTCTAGCGCTTTTTAGTGTGATGATTAAAACGTTTTTCCGTGCATAGTAGCTAAGGGGTTAATCATCCTGATTACTGATCTAAGAATCTTGAGTTTGGCAGTCATCTGAAAGTGATGTAAAGCCGCGGATCCCGTGTTACTACTAGGTGTAGCATGTAAAACATTCCTTGCTAAGATTGGAGCTCTTCAGTCTCTGCAAAATTATAAGTAGGACTTTGACCGTATAACAATAGCAGTCGGTGTCTAATGTACCTGGTTATCCTCATGCCTAACCTTGTACAAAGCAAACAAATAAGCAAACATTAAAATGTATTTATTGGGAATTATTTCGCCTGGCATGTTTGTAACCAAAGATACATCCGTCGCTTGTTTACAACATGGAGTCTCCTTCCTTTCTCTGCTTTGTGGAAGATTAACAGACGGCGTCGTGGAGGCATGGTCGTGTGAAAGATTTAAGGACCTTTTTGGGAAATTACGTGCTCGTGCACATGCCCCTGTTGAACTAAGTTTGTGTCCACTGTCGTCACATTGTAAAAATACTCTAACCACGGTCATTTCATACAAAACATTGTATTTATGAAGTTAGAAGCTCATAATGATCTGCAAATAAATAAAGCGCTTAGTTTTGACGTGATGTTAACATCGTCTGTTAAAGAATTTAGGCAGCAGACGCTAGTTGTATTATTACATTGATTTCTCTCGAAGCTTATTATTCACGTAGTGTGCTTTGCCTACATCTGAAAAATTACACCCTGTATTTATAATGCTATGATATAGGCTTTCACATAAACAGTTGGTTGCGTTACAGCATCCGTAAAACAATAATAAATGTATCTGCCGATAAGCATTAGAGGCACTAAAGATGATCTTGTAAGCAAAAGAAACACTAAAATGGGGCTCTTTCACCACAATATCTATCTTAGTCAAACTTATCGAAAAGTGCAGACAATTTCCAGCTGCGATCACTTCATTTATGTAACGTCAAGGTATACAGCGGAAACTTTTTCTTAGTAATGTTATATTTGGTAAAGTTAGCTGGAATTAGCTGTACAGTTAATGTGTCAAACACATAAGTGTACCTTTGTGAGAGGTGTTCACAATAGACAATAAAGTGATCTAGACGTTTAAACATACGTGTACGTTGTGCTCCAAAAAAATTAATTCTAAGTTATATACTAGTGTGACTAGGTTGTGGTTCTTAGACAAGCTTCTACAATTTGAAGCAATATATTTGTTGCGTCTAGAAGGTTAAGTTCTTGCCAGAGCTGGTTTTGCACCAGGAAAAATTTGCAGGCAATAAATCTGGCTATGCCACAAATGATTGCCTACTGTAAATCAAATCTTCAAGGTGGCAAAAATGTGGCTCTACAAATACAAGCAGTGGAATATACTGTTTGAAAATATATAAATATAGTATCTGAGCTGTCAAGATGATGGATTTTGCTAAATTTGCATCCTCAATTTTGCTAAGATCAAGAAATGCTTTGTCAAGGTACTATCATTAACTCACGTAAGAGTCGCAGGCAATTTCGGATACGCAGATCCTACAAATAACTTTAGTTTTAAGTTTATGTATGTAGTCTTTGTATAGTTTTGTAAATAGCCGATTGTTTTATTCTGTCAGTGTGTCTTTTGTTATTTTGTTAGTTGTACGGATATCTTTTAAAAACATTCCAAGAGTTACAGCTGTATCGTATAAATACAGAAGCTCCTGAACACTTCGGGAGATCCATTCACGTCTCTTTGCTGTAATATTCTGTTTAAAAAACCGATGCAGCGGTCCATATCGACCAAGTAGCAGAGACACAACCAAAGTTGCATTTATCCAGGATATCAACTGCATTTGAAGAGCGGCGAACACAGCCAAAGGCAACATTGGCGAGGAAAAGTAGGTGGATTATCATTATCATTGCCATGTTAGTTCGCAGAAATGGTTGGTAAATGCTTGATTTTTTTAAAACCCACCTCGATTTGACATTGCAGGGCAACATTTTCACTCGAAAGTTTATACGTTTGGCCAAGCCCACCAAAGTATTTGAATGATGTGTGTGAATTTAGCATTCAAACAATTATCTTGAGCTAGTCTAATTTTGGTTCAAAATAATTTTTATATTTTTGCTGTAGTCGTCTTATATTCAAGCTTGCAAGTTTATAAATTTAAAAATTAAATAATTAAAATTTACCGTGTGTGAAGTTTTATCGTGGTAGAGAGTATAGCAGTATATAGTGTCTATCTGGGCTTTACCCCGTTAATTAATTAGTTAAGCAGTCACGAAGCAATTTTGGTTCTTAAATGCATATTCAATCCCGGATAAAGATAGCATTTGTACTAAAAATTGAGTCTCTACTTGGCTAAACTAATTTTTACACTGTTGCCCAACGTAGCTAAAAACTCTTTAATACCAATAATATAATTGGCATAATTATTTGCCGTCTCAGCTATTAAATAATATTGGTTGAGTGTGAAAAAGATATGCAGATACTTGGATAAGTTGGCCTTCTCTTTCTGTAAAGCTATTACTTTGAATTTGTAAAGGTGTATAATTTAATCGCTCAGTGAATGTACTTATTCTAAATTGTAGTGTATTAAAATAGCATTATTGCATTAGTGTGTTAATTTTCGTGCTGCGTTCAGCAGCGTATTGCAGCGATTGCTCTCGATACTATTTGTGTATGCGACGTACCATCGAGAGCATAGAAAAGTAAACAATTGTATATATTTTATGGGATATTTTTTGAGATTCCTGCGGGATTGTAAAATGGATCACTTTTTAATTTATTGTTAATATGACAAAAAGGTAACGGTTTATAAATGGTATCTATTTGTTACCGCAGTAACCATAACTAAAAGTTTAGTGCACAACAAATTGTACGTTGTTCATTTTTCTATGCTTCCGATAGTACTAAAAACAAAACTTCCTTAAAATATGTCAGTTATAAGAATTATGTATGGTCTATGATAGAATCTCGGTAATTCTTAAGTAAGGTTTAAATTTGAAGCTCCTGATCAAGCATTTAAGTATTATTTAGGTACAGCTTGTGATATTTTTGTATGTATGTGTTAAGTTGTAGTCCTTATATATTTAATGTTTTATATCTAATTTGTTTTCTTCTAAACGTGCTACTTTATTATATTTATATAGTACTCATCCTCCCTTGGATCTCATTTGTTTTTTGTTACTTCCTTTGAGATACTTAGTGGTTAATCGCGTCAGGTATTGGAAAGTGATCGTGCCAAATAGAACCACTTGGCGCTCTTTATTTTAGTTCGTCACCTTCTGAGGTAAGTTGACCCTGACCCATTCTCCCAAGTATAGTCGGTGGCATGTTCCCTTTCTAGAACGGTCAAACGTAATTATTTTTGCTTATATAGTCTAACAACTCCATTTCCTTTGCAGTAATTAAAGCTATGGGACAGAGTGATAACCCATCTTGTATAGTTTCGTAAATATTGGTCAAAGAAGTTTTAGAAATATAGCTTTTTCCTTCGACATCTCTCACCTCTGCTCATCTTAGAAGCATCCGCCATAAGCAAGCCACCAATGGAAAAGCAAATTTACACATGCAGACAAACAGGGAGACGTTGTATTTTATAATATGTAAGAAAGTTTGAAAAGTTGGGTATCTAATTAGGGAAATGTAAGTAAAACATGACAAAAAGAAACAAAAACCTAAACAATTCGCTGAAGGCGAACTCAATTCCCAATTTCATGGCAAGTCAATGGCAGCTATGATAGTAAATATTTATTATATATTAAATCATGTACAACTCAAAACGGCGTAAATATATACATATTTACTTACATAAAAGCGACAGATGACGTTAGATTCTTGTACCTGTACTTGCCCAGCTGCCGACCGACTCAACGTCGTTTGCGTAATTTCGTAGCGTTAGGTGGTCGAGAGAGAGCAAAAACGTCAAAGGGCGGGAACAGATGATATTATCTAACACAAGATAGGTAAATCTAGTGCGTGCTCACTCAAATGCAATGTTCTTGATTGACGCTTAAACAAAATTTGTACACCTCGCTATAGCATTTATTGTTGTTGCGAAGCTAAACAAATTGAAAGAAATAAATTTATTCAAGAAATGTCCTACTTAATTGGTCATTTATTAGAAAATGTATTGTACATCAGCAAAAAATAACAATTTAACAAATTACATTTACTCCTGGCCTTATTTCTTATGATATTGCTAACAATTTAACGTTAGTTAATTCTACTCAAGTTTTTCATATTCCTTGATGGGCAATGCGCTCCAAAAATCTGTAGGCGCCACTTCTTTCTTGGAAACCATATTTATATTATCGGGTTCATGAATATACAAATAGGTAAAATTGGCAGTATTTGCAACCGGTTGCCAGTCGATGCCTTGTGCTTCTGGTCTTCCAGTTTTGGCAAACGAGGTAACTAAATTTACCAGCACCTCTTTGATCCTTTCATCAGATTGCGGTAATGTAACAGCTGTTATCTGATACACCAGCAAACCGTCATCACCATGGCAAGATCCATAAGCGTTGCTGAGACCGTAACAACCGACATATGGCAATTCTGGTTTGTAATTATAAATGTACGAATAGATAGGCGACTTGGATACATTTGCTTGCATCCGTGAAGCCCTTTCGAAGTCAAGATTAAAGCCGCGGTCCCCAAAAAGCGTGACGAAGGTCTGGGTATCATTATCTGTTATGGCCCCGTCTCCGAAATAGAACTGTCTGACTAACCTTGCAACGAGAGGTTTGTCTGAGCTATTAACGGTGTAATTGTAATCTAAAATATAGGCCGCAGCTTCATCCCACCTGTCATTTAGTTCGCTTAATCCACTCGTCAAAGAAACGGCTCCTAATATTCCTTCCGCTTGAACCGTTGACATTATTATAGGAACATCGTTGATCTTGCCGTCGGCTAAGAGTCGATAGGGATTATCTGCTATAAACGCACTATTAAAGGGTTTTTCAACAACTGGAGCGAAGGGGCAAAGAGGAAAGAGATCATAGCCGACAAATTTAGGAACGTGTTGAAGCAGGTTGTCCACAGAAGTATTTCTCATGCACTCGATGAGTTCTTTAGTTGATAAACTATCGCAGCCGACGTATGCACCCAACCGCCGTGCGTTTGTTAAAGGTTGCTCTTGTATGGAGAAGGGGGCGATTGCAGTCGCACTGTGCGCTATAGCACGATGAAACAGCCCTTTGGACTGTGGAGAAAGATAGTGGAAATGCACGCTGCCCCCACCAGCAGATACGCCTGTAATCGTAACGGAATCCGGGTTGCCTCCGAACGATCTTATGTGGCTCTGAACCCACTTAAGAGCAGCAACTTGATCCTTCAGCCCGTTATTCCCCGACACGACTTCATCTTCGCTGCTTAGAAAGCCCAATATACCTAAACGGTAGTTAATGTTAACGTAAACCACGTCTCTGTCCATTAGATAACCAGGGCCACCAGCGTTGGGAGTGCCTATCATGTAGCCACCTCCGTGTATGAAGAGAATGGTATCCAAGTTTGAGTCCGAGTCAAGCAGGTCTTCTGGTACGTACACGTTCAGATATAGGCAGTCCTCTTCTCCAATAACTTCACCATGATCGGCATCCGTTACATTTGCTTGTGCGCACATGGATACTGCGGTAGCATTCCAAGTTCCTGTCCACGGCTCGACGGTCTGTGGTTCAGCGAAGCGCAGACTACCAACAGGGGGTTTTGCATATGGAACTCCTTCGAAAGCAGCAAAGGTGCGGCCTCCATATGATGTTTTACGGTATCCTGCGATTTCTCCGAGGGAAGTGGTGACCCGCGGTGGATCATCTTGTAGCGAGGAGGCTGGAAGATGTGATAGTAAGCATTAGTGGTACATTATATAAAATCAAATGTATAAAGAATAATTCACGTTTATGGGAGTGAGGGAACATCATCTACCATTTCCACTTTTGTAAAAGATATGGAAGAGAAGGTAAAGTCTCCATAAGCAGAAACAACTATAAGGTACCTTAAGAATATGAAGAGGGCATGAGAGATATATATCAACAAAGAATGATAGCTTTAAAAAAATATATAAACAGAGCTATACCGGGTGACAATGAGACTAGGGCCATTCTTATATCTTCTTTATTTATGAATCTATTTGGATAAAATTTTATAACAAGATACTAGACATAATTTCTGATTGGCCGATAGACATAGTCAAAATGGCTGACTTTCGGTCTTACCGAAAATGATACCAACTTTGATTTTTTAAATAGAACACCCTGTATATTTTATGTTTTTCTAAATCTACGAGTCAAACTACATGTAATAGTCTTTCCAAATTTCAGTTTTTTTAAACAAAAAATTTTTTTTTTTATTTTTTACTATAGAAGGCCTTGACTTGGAAAAATCTATTTTAATTGACTCTAGCAACTCTTAATAATAGCTAAGGGCCGTCTTGCCATTAGATAGAAAATGTAATTACTTACCAATCTAACAATATGCATCATGCACTACTTTATCTTTATCTTAAACTGAAAATTAATTAATTAATTATTCTTTTAAATATTTTTATGTAATAACTAATAATACCTAAGCAAATTTGGCAACACTGTTGTTTGTAATTTGAGTCGTAAATTCCGAAAAACATAAAACATATAAATAACCAAAGTTAGTGTCGCTTCTGGTTTTGCCGGAAGTAACACTAACTTTGGCTGTTTAAACGCGGTCTGGATAGACAACACAAATAGCAGCGTTCAGTAAACAGAGTCGTATATACTGAAGCGGTAAATTATTACATTCAACGAGAATGGAAAGCATGAACTAATGAACATGATCAGAGAAACGATGAGAGATATCAAGGGGCTGCGACAAGATCAAAAAGGGCACCAAAAAGAAATGGAAAACATAAGAGCAGAGCTAGCAGAAAAAGAGCAGCATTATTATTATAAGAAAGTGAACGCCTTAAAAGAAGAAAACGCTGAATTAAAGCTGGAACTGCAAAATGTGCGCAAGAAATTTGAACGATTAAACAGTTCCGAACATAATTATGATCTTATGGAAAGAGATAAACGAAAGAAAAACATGCTAATAACTGAGGTAAATATAAAACCAAAAGAAGGAGAAGAACTGAAAAATACAATGGTATCTTTCTTAAAGGAACATCCGAAAGTAGACGTAAAACTGGAATCTGTCACCAAAGTTAATGACAAGCTTTGCATAATCACTGCGGAAAGTATGCAAAGCAAAGTAGAAGTACTACAGAATAAAAGTAAGATGAGAAACATAAAACAGCAAAAAAATGTATATATAAACAGTGCCTTAACAATAAAAGACAGAGAAATATAAAGTAAGATAGGAAAGATAGCAGCTGAGGAGAGAAAAGCAGGAAAGACAGCGGTAACTGAATACCAAAAACTCATAACAAGTGGACAGCTCTGACAATAAAATGAGAAAGAAGAGTGGTGGGAGAAACACAAAACACTAATATCTACAAGAATACTAGAAACCACCAACATGACGAACAAAGCAACGAAGAAAACAAATTCGAACGAAACAGAGATCAAAAGATTAAATTAACAGAAATGTAAGAAAACCAATGAAAAAATGCTATTAGGCTCTTGGAACGCAAGAGGGACGTATGGAGAAGGAGCTCAAAAAATTGATAGGTGAACTGCTAAAATATAAGATAGACATCATCGCACTCCAAGAGACAAACAAGAAGAAATAAAATATCACAGAATTTGATAACTTTATATTTTTCAATGGTGGAGGCGATAAGAGAATGTTCGGAACATGATTCATAGTAAATAAAAACTTAAAACAATCAGTAATCGAATTTAAACCAAAATCAGATAGATTATGCAACATTAGAGTTTTCTTATTAAAGATTGTGCTGCAGTGCTAGTTCACCCTCTCTTAGCCATAATTAATCTAGGAATAAAAACCTCGACCTTTCCACAAAGATGGAAAATGGCTCGAGTCAATCCCATTTTCAAAAGTGGTGACATTTCTGATATTTCTAACTATCGCCCAATAGCTATTTTGTCCAATTTTGCAAAAGTCTTTGAATTGGTTCTATTTCAACATATTTACTCAAATGTTAAAAACTACATATCTCCGTATCAGCATGGATTTGTAGAAAAACGTTCTACAATTACAAATTTGAGCTGTTTCACCCAGTTTGTTGCTGAAGCCTTAGATAAACAGGGTCAGGTGGACGTTGTTTACACTGACTTTTCAAAGGCTTTCGACAGAATTGGACATAGTATCTTACTGTCTAAACTTCGAGGATTTGGCTTTAGCAAGTCTTATATCGATCTTTTTAAAACATACCTAGAAGGTAGAACTCAGTATGTTATGTATAATGGTTTTAAATCTGAGGTTTATACTGCCATTTCCGGAGTTCCTCAGGGTTCTAATTTAGGGCCCCTATTATTCATACTTTTTATTAATGATATAGGGATCAAGTTAAATTCTAACATTTTAATGTTTGCTGATGATGTCAAGATCTTTCAACGAGTTGATCACAAGCAGGACTGTGTTAAGTTGCAGTTGGATGTTGACTTGCTTCTCAACTGGTGTACCGTAAATAAACTAGCGCTAAATATAGAGAAATGTAAAGTTGTGACATATACACGTAAATTTACTCCACTCATCTTTGATTATAAAATCAATTCAATAGTGTTGGCACGCTTTGAACAAACAAAGGACTTAGGCATACTGTTTGATAATGAACTTACGTTTATCACTCATATTAATAATGTGGCTGCGTCAGCCCACAAAATGCTTGGCTTTATTTTGCGTAATTGTAAACAATTCACAAATACTTCAGCATTAATCACGCTTTACTTCGCCTTTGTCCGTTCAAAACTTGAATATGGCAGTATTATTTGGTATCCATTTTATGAGTATCAGAAATCAATTATTGAAGGCGTACAAAGAAAATTTTTAAAATATCTCTGGCTGAAAACATTTGGTTCTTATCCTGCAAGGGGTATTGATAACGACATTTTATTGAATGCATTCGAATTTACATCCTGTGAAACTAGAAGAGTTTTTGCCAGCCTCACATTTCTCTACAAAATATTGCACAATCAAATAGACTGTTCTTGCATTTTATCCAGTCTTACCTTCCATGTTCCACGAGTTAATATGAGACAAAATAAAACCTTTTATCTGCCTGTCTCCAGAACAAATGTTATGCTTAAATCGCCCATATATACAATGTGTGCTAATTTTAATGCCATAAGTAGCGAGGTAGATATTCACTCAGATAGTATACGGAATATCCTGCAAGCATCCCGTCAAATTCCTAATTGATAACAGTATTCGCTGTTATTAGATGTTATTATCTATCATCTCTGATTTAGATTAAAATTATTCAAATCATTCATAATTATTTCTTTATTCATGATGAAATGCTTATTTAATATTTGTATTTTCTAAATATGTATTTGTTATTCTTATCGATAGTACCTAGGGTTAAGTTGGTTTGATATTTGTAATTTTAAATGTAGCTGAACTATTCTTTATTTTTTGTTTAATAGCTATATATCGTTTTTGTTGCTTATTAATGTATTTTTGTAATAACGTTTTTGTATGATTTGTCCTATAATTGGCTGCCGCTGTTGGACAATAAAGATTATTATTATTATTATTATTATTATTATTATTATTATTAGATTAAAAGGAAAATACAGGTGTGCAACTATAATAAAAGTGCATGCATCTACTGAAGAAAAAGACGAAGAAAGTAAATCCAAGTTTTATGAAGAATTAGAGCCGCTATATAGCAATACTCGAAATTATGACTTGAAGATTATACGTAATAGGAGATTTCAACGCTAAAATGGGCAAAGAAGAAAATTATAATCCAATAATAACAGCACGCATCAGAAAATCAATAAAAATGGAAGAAAATTGATTGAATTAGCCGCAGAACAAAGCATGAAAATAATGAGCACGCATTTCCAACATAAAATTATACACTTGGGCACCTGGAGACCACCGGATGGGGATGCTGTTAACCAGATAGACCTTGTATTAATAGATGTGAAACATGCAATTAACTGAACTCACACAAGAAGTGAGCAACATAAGAGGGGCAAACAAGGAAAAGATGATAAAATATGGCAGAAGTAAGTTTTCGCAGAAGGTGGCAGTCAAGAAATATAAAGATAATAAGAACTAACAGATCAAGGAAGTAGCAAATAATCCACACGATGCAGCGGTAGAATGGGAAATTATGGAAAAAGTAATCCAAGAAGCAGCTACGGAAATTAGTATGGAATCAACAAGAAGCGAGAGGAATGAGTGGTTTGATGAAGAGTGCAAGGAAATCATAAAAATAAGAAATGAAGCAAGAATGACAATGTTGGTGGTCAATAGTGAATCAGGCAAGGGGTGCTACGAAAATGAGACGACAAGCAAAACGAGTATGCAGAAACAAGAAACGAAAACACATGGAAGAAAAGTTCAGAAGAATGGAGGAAAACTTTAATAAAAAGGAAATAGGATACTTTTATCAAGAAGTCAAAGGCCAGAAGAAATGCTATCAAACAAATATAATATACTGCAGAAGTAAAAATGGCGAACTAATAAGGGACCTACAAGAAACCCTAAAGAGATGGACAGAGCATTTTGAAGAAGTTTTAAATGAAGAGCAGACTGACGAGGCTGAAGGAAGGAATATGCCAAGGCCGGAAAAAGAACATGCTGCAAATTAACATCAAAGTATAAGCGTAGTAGAAGTCAAAGCCGCGATAGACCAACAGAAAAACAACAAGAGTGCGGAAGAAAACGGTATAATACCAGAGTTACTCAAACAAAGTGGGGGAAAGCTGCACAAGACGTTGCACGAATTGATCGGCAAAGTATGGTAGCCTCAAACGTATTAGTAAGAAATTAATGAGTTGTATTAAATGGAATGCCACTCCCATATCTATACCAAGTCAAAACTTACGCTTTACCATAAAATTTGCTTATTGTATTGTATATAAATTACAGATTGCAAACAGAAATAAAGCTTACAAAAAACAAATATGGTAGAAGAAAAAATCCCAAAAAAATGGTCGGAAGCAGTACAACTGGTACCTATACATAACAAGGGAGATGTAACGCTCTGCGAAAACTATAGGAGAATGGCGTTACTGGACGTGTTCTATAAAATCTTAGCTATCTGTTTAAAAAATATGTAAAAGACTTTACCCAGAACTTCTCTCGTCGACATTGTGACACTAAATAATTTTAAAAATCAAATTAAGTTAGGAGTAAAAATATCTTTACGTTTCTAATAAATTAAATTCAAATTAAAAAAAAAACGTTACCGGTGGTCGAATTCGAAGGGAAGGCAGTCCCAAGGATTTGTGGGATATTGCAAGGGAACGGGCTATTTCTACCTGAGTTACGGAGCACTGACCCTTCGAATTCCTGCGTTGCAGCTGTATTAAGTAACGCACTAATTTGTTGCTCCTTTTTGTATCATACAACATTTATTTTATATCTATTGGGGCCCATTTTTGGTAAGCATAAAGCCTGCGCTATGTAAAAATTATTACTTGTATTTATTGCTAAGTTAAATCAAAAACAAATTAAATTTTATTTTTTAAGGTGCTTACCCTGTATTAATTTATCTCAAATTTTCTTGGTTGCATGCCAGGTGCAGTGTGTCCCCGATGGAGTTAACAAGAGAAAAACAAATTATTGATTTTACGACAAAAAGTCATTCTTTATAAAAAGTTCTGCTTGTTGAATAAATAAGTTTACTATCAGAACATCTAAAATTAAATGTACAGAATGACCATAAATTAAGGTAACATGAAAATGTTTTAAGAGAAAAGTACCATTTCATTTTAGAGTTTACTGTTAATAGAAAAAGTTTCTTCAAAAATAAAATTAGTTAAAATACAACATTTCAACTTTAAATTTAGATTGTCATGTTTGTCTATTGTTAAGTTTAATTATTATAACGTGTTATCTTGAATTTAATGTAGATAACCATAATTTAATCTTATCGATCAAAGGTTGTTGTGTTGTCATTGTTTTGTATTGAACTGTCAAACGTCATTAAGATGACTTTCTTAATTGGTTGAAATTTTGTATTTAAACTAAAAAATGCAATAAATTGTACCTATTTCTCTTTTCATGTTATCTTAATTTATGAACATTTTGTACATGTAATCTTAGATTTTCTAATGGTAAACTTATTTATTCAACAATCAGAACTTTTTATAAAGAATGACTTTTTGTCGTAAAATCAATAATAAACATAGTTTTCCTCTTGTCAACTCCATCCGGAGACACACTGTATAATGTGTATGCAAAATATTGTCTTCCTCCGACAAATAGTTTTTGAGTTATACCGCCAACAGACAGACGAAATTGAGAAAACCCGCTTTTCGTCATCTAGGGACCCTGAAACGTGAAGATCTGAAGAAATCTCGAAACGTGATTTTTTCGCGATTACAATACCTACTTTCTTCGTCTTTTAGACGACGGAAGTAAAAACGATTAAATATCCACGCAAAAAACATAATTGGTGATTACTAGTGCGGCTTCAGACCAATTAGATCTGTGAATGATCAAATTTTCTCAATAAAACATGCCCTCGCAAACAGTTATGAACACAATTGGGCCCTGTACACACTATTCATTGATTTTAAACAAGCTTACGACACGATTAACAGGATAGCGCTGTGAACAGCTATGGCGGACCAGACACACTAGTGCGGCTCACCCAAATGACACTGGAAGAGTGGGAAAATAAAGTCATGGTATGCGGTACTGTTTCAGAAGGCTCCAAAGTAAACCGAGGCGTCAGGCAAGGCGAGATCCGATGTCAACAACGTTATTTAGTTTACTACTAGAGAAAGTGGTAAGAGATATAAAAAATTCGTACACGCGGTACAATTTTCCTCCACAAACACCAGTGTTTGGCATACTCTGATCATATTGAAATAATAGCGAGCACGAACTTAAAGAAGACTGGAAGAAACAGTAAAAGAAAAAAGCCTACGAATCGACAAAGAAAAGACTATGTACACGGTAATGAAAAAAGGAGAAGCAGAGACGACTGGCTGAAAACTTAGTGTTAAACAGTGCAGTGGATGGGAAATCCTATAATTTTAAAAGGGTGGGAATCTTCAATTATCTTGGCGTTATGCTGACGAATAATAACGACGAAATATCAGAAATAAACGAAAGGCTAATTAGAGGTATTAAATGTGTGGGTACAATGCAGTGGACCCTAAAATAAAAAATTCATCCAGGCAAGTGAAGATGCAAATATATCAAACGGTAATTAGACCGGTGGTGTTATATGGGTGCGAGATGTGGGTTCTAAATATAAGCACTGCAAACCGGCTAGTGTGGGAAAGCAAAGTCCTAAGACAAATCTATGGAGGAAAAAAGTGAACGACGAATGGGAAAGAAGAACAAACACTGAATTGATCGCACTCTATGGTAAGCCAACCATAACAGCGATGATGAAGTCCACAGAATTCGTTGGCTTCCTGAAAAACGCCCAACAAAAGCAGCACTTGAAGAAAAAGAATAGGAAAATCGAGGAGCAAATTTGAATTGACAATGTGACAATGTGGAAAAAGACTTGCAGAAGCTCAACCTCCAAAACTGAAGAGGAAAGGCAATGGGGAGCAAAAATGGAGAGATGTCGTTCACCATGTCTTGGACCTAAAAGGCGTGATGTGCTACCATATATAGATATATGTTCTAATTTTCTTGCCGGGTTGCAGAATGCTGCAGCTTATTCTGATAATTCTCGAAGTGGAAAAAGTATAAAACCAAGAATTGCTGAAGGACTAAATAAGTTCACATTCAAAACAAATGCCTTATAAGCTAATAATATGCTTAAGCATGTGAAAGAATAATAATTTTTATGCTATGCAAACGAGACTGAAACGCAACTAAGGATATTTTGTTCAAAGCAATCTGTTAGCACTCACAGATTCCACGTAATGGATTTAGAAATAAAATCGAGTCGATGCCACTCGTTACCAAAACAGAGTAATTTACAGTTTTATTTCAGCTAATTTCGGATAAACGTTCATATCTTCAATATATTTACTCACAGCATAACGAAGTCTATAAGAATGTCTCAAGAAACCTTTAGAAATTATGGAATTCAAAACAATATTTATGTGGATACCACAATTAATAATTTCACACTACGTTATAGTTTAAATGTAAGCTAAAATTGCTTGTTAATATTTTTTCTTACAGACCCAATTAAATTAAAACTTACCAAACAAGACAGTAAAAACCAAGATTGCACTGCGAATCAGCATTGTAATATTACTAGTGAGTCTTCCCGTGAAACTAGCCGATATATATCGACACGAGCGCACTAGTTGAGTGATACGAAAACAAAGGAAATTACACCTAAATTTTCGACTATAGTGAGTCACCATACCGTGAAGCCATTTTGGTATCAACACCATTAGACTCCATTACAGGGTTGTTATCATTAGGAGTGGCACTCCATATATTGATATAGGCAATCACGCTCGTCCTTCAGACTCGCGTGATTGCCAAACAATATATGTCGTGTAAGCAGAAATGATTATTTGATAATCAAGAATCCACTAGTTGCATTATATTTGATAATGCAGCTGTCCAAACTATTTTATAATCTTTCCAGATCTACATAGCTGCTTATTGTTGGCGTAGTACTTTGCTTGAACCCTTTCTCCCACGTTTATTTGCCAAGCAGCGCGAGTTGATTGTTTATACTCCTGGAATTGAACTGGTTTGAGAGTGTCCAGTGTAATACGGATTTGTCTATTTAACAACAGTTCAGATGGGGTTCTTCTGCAGATCAAGGGCGTGGCTCGATATTTAAATGAAATCTGTTGAACATCCTGACGCATGCGTAATGGTTTATATGCCAAAGCTGCAAGCATATGTTTTGGCATCTATAATAACAAAGAAATAATGTCTCTAAAACGACCCAGCATAATCAATGTAGACGCGTTGCCAGTTGTTCTCTGGTTCTATCTATGGGGGGACTGTTGCTTTACGAGGACTATCTTGGACTGTAGCACATGCTGGATACGCTCAGACAAGTGTGTTGAATTCTTGAACGATTACGCTGATGGTAAGTACGTATAGGACATCACACTCTCGATGGTAAACTGGTGTGGATCCTTCAGGCAAACTGAGTGTTACTGTGAATCCAGGAAGGCAGCCAATTTTTTCTTCAAACACGTTTGGGTATCTGGCGCTGAGTTCATCTATATTCCATACATTACTGATGGAGCAGCAAGATGAAAGTGATCATAGTTTTTAATCAATTTTGTTGACGTCAATTTTTTTGTTGAATCCATACTCGACCATGGATTGTCGCATACACGTCTGGTACTATATAGATTTCGTCCGTTATACCGTCCATGTACGATAATTTTCCCATTAAAGACAAAAATGTCTCGAGTTCAAGAGCGGAATCCAATGGTGATTGGCTGAAGTGGGTTGTCCAAGTTTAGTTCAGCAAATTGATGTCGGGGTAAAAATGTATCGCCTAACCCAGAACCAACCTCAAATTTGACTGGTTTTTCGTCTATATTAACATAGACGTAGTAGCAATGGATATGTTCAGTTGATTAATATCGATTTCTGTAGATGTCAACAATATGTTTAATACCATACTGATGAACAATGTCAGTATTGACACTGACGGTTTGGTTCTGGTTCCTGAATATAATCTGTCGATGATACCTTAGAAACATGGCCAGATTTATTGCACAGTAAACATTTGAGGTTAGATTTCAAAATGCGGCAGACTTTTTATAGATAATTATTCCTGCCACACCTCAAGCCGAGGCCATGCAATCCTAAGTCAATTTTCGATCTACTCCTATGACTGCTTCTGGACTCGGACTTGATACGTGTGCGGCGCCATGATTGGTCTTGGAACCTCGGACGGTTATGTTGTCTAACGCCATGGTTGACTTTGTTAATATCAACGAATTCCATGGTTCGCACGAAGAACTAATTAACTTATCATTAGCAACAAACTAGTCACCATCTGTAGAAGGCGAATATTAGGATATTTTGGTTACATGTCGACTTAAAACAAACCTGAATAGATTGGTAGTACACGGAAAGGTATAAGGAAAACAATAGAGAGGTAGCTCTCAAAGTACTATTTTTTTAAATCACTGAAATGCTCCTACAAACCACACTAATAAAGACAGAAGATCGGCTAGAATGGAAAGAAACTGCATGTAAGACCATGGGATCAAGACTTCTCAGCAATGAAGAAAACGACGAAAAAATATTAGATCTTCATATTGTCTACAATATCTTGCTATTTAATTAGGAGGGGGGCTGTAGAGTTTTAACTCGAACATAATCAGCAGATAATTTTTCAGATATTGATTCTAGAGACGAAAAAATTAACCAAAATGGAGGTAGAGATCATACCGGCATGATAATAACTCTCTTTAACTACTGAAATTTAGAAGGAAAATGATTTTAAGGACAAAACACGCCACTCTTCGATCGCAAATTAATTGTCTCGTCCTTCTCATGCTATATTGGCTAACTCTGGTCTAGCGCCGCTGTGATTTTCCCTTTGAGATCAGTTAACTCGTTTTCAACTTATACGAGACAAATTATCGATGCGTTGTTAAGATGTAACTAGTTCAGGTCGATTGTTTGTAGGTGTTCCTGTTCTTTACAGTGGCGCGACATGTTTGCCTAATTGCGCGCTTGTCTTTGTGCTCTTTTTCCAGCGTCTCTCAATCCGATCGCACTATATTAGGTTGATGACCTTTGCTCTACTTTAGGGCTATTTGTGAGCTACTAGTGTTTGGGCAGTAAATAGTTTACCGTCCAATTTTCTGAGCATTTCAACACAACTTGGATGTGAACAACAGGTGTAATTGAGCTCATGGATAGCCAACCCTAATGCTCTATCTTGCTCACATTGCTGTGGTGTGACGACCTTCTCTCTTGCATTTTTAGGAACGAATTATTCCGAACCAGCAAAGGTGCCAACACATTCTTGCTACTTTTGAGAATTTTTGACCTATTGGGACCCGTCAACAAATTTCCAGTCGTGGATTGCACCACGATACGTAACTACCAATTTATTTGTATTGCCTTGACAAGGTGATGTCACGCTCTAAGTGAATTTCCCATAATGTGAGCCGACTGAAGCCGAGCTAAATAATATAGAATATGGAATTATTATGTCAAATCATTGCATGGCCTACAAAGCTAGCCTTGCCACGACACCCTTTCAAGAATAGGATACACTTATCTTCTGTAAATGTGAAGGTTAAATAATAATTCAGTTTATTTTTCTCTAACCTTTGCTCCTACAGTGTATATAACAGCTCTTTATTTTGATATGTTGTACTTTGATTGTAAATAAATGTACACGTTTATTAAACACAAATACCTTCCAGTCAGACTGCTATGCTAACGAAACAGTAAAAGTAATCAGAACATTATTATATAAGCTTTCTCCGATTTATTGTTTTTTCACAATGTTTCACCATATTGCAAATTAATTTCTTAATCCATTTTACTTCTTCAAGTGATAAATCTCGAGATTGGCGTACAAGTAATTATATAGGCTGTCAGTCGAAAACTTTATCTCTGACTTAAGTCAAGTATCTTTTTTAGCTACACTCTCAATGGTATTCATAACTTGATGCTATCTAACCTGAAGTGTTTATCGCAAATATTTACACTTGATCGGCTTGAGCTCTAATAGTTATTAATATGCTATATATATATTAGAGTATCTTAATATGGAATTATTATGTCAAATCATTGCATGGCCTACAAGACTAGTCTTGTCACGACACCCTTTCAAGAATAGGATAAGCTTATCTTCTGTAAATGTGAAGGTTAAATAATAATTGAGTTTATTTCTCTCTAACTTTTGCTCCTACAGTGTCCTTTTCCAAAATATATGAGCATACTAATAGTTGGTTGTTGTCTTTAATAATTTTTCGAATCCATTTCCACCTACAAGGTTTTTAGTTACTGTTGATTTATATACACTATACTCAATTTCTATGCTTTATAACAGTTAATGTGTTTGTATACACTTCATTATCGTATATTCCATTTTAAAACTTTTGTCAATTTATCCACCGCAGATCAGGGATTAAAATTTGTAACGTTTCGCCCTGAGATTAAATCCTAGTAATGCTCAAAAAGCATTTGAATTGAATTCAGCGCGCTTTTTTTAAACGTTACGGATCCAACCGACGATAAGCCGAACGACATCCGATGCCGCAAGTTACGATAAGGCGGCGCGCAAGCGAAACTCCCCTTCTACTCTAATCGCCACCGGAAGCAGCAGATAAGGGACCCCGATACTATAAATACGAAGACCGCCCAACTGCCGCTCTCTCTCTGTGACCGATCTTCATCCGATAAGAAGATACCTGACCTGATCCGTTATCTGATCTGGCTGCATTTCCTACCGCCATTTTGTCGTTACGAACTGTTAGCAAGATTAGAATAATTCACACCCGTTGTAAATAACCTGTACTGAACGCTATTCTATCATGTCGGTAAATTTCTGGTTAGTAGTGTAGCGTTTGAATCCGAAATATTGCAAGTTCCAGCACACGCTGTTGAGATCTTGGAATATTTTACAATCTCCACACCCGAACGTTCCCGTGTACTCATCGACTGCGAAATCCTGTTTATTCGCAGTGCACGAAAGGCCCACAAATTGCCCGATTTCCGCGAAGACTAATTTTGTGTGATTCACAGCATTTTACTGCGCCGGAAGCCACCGCCCGATCTGCAAGACCTGAAGGTAGCATCCCCCGTCCGCAAGTCGCATCGAACGTAAATAAAGTCGAAGCAACGACCTGGAGCGATAGCACGCTATCGCGCCAGCCGGACTTCCCGATAAGCGCTCCGTTCTACCTGCGAGAGGGCAAAAACTATCTACGCACCTGGAAATCGCGTGCTACTGATTTGCGCGCTGAGTCCACCTAGAGGAGACACCAACTTCCAGGAAGGCTTCGCACATTAAACTCTAAACACACAAACAATCTCCAGGTAAAGCTTGCCATATATTTTAATTCGTAAAATCCGCAGAAGGACAGTGCCTGCAAGCACAATTCCGAGATTTCCGACATCGATCGGTTTCGAGCGGAGAATTCTCGCGGATCGGCGCGGAAGGAAACACTCGCTGCCCGTCCGAGGAAAGACACCTCCAAGCCTCGTGACCTCCTCCGCAGAGGTGCCTTGTGGGCTGCCTGCCCCGCCAACAAAATTTCGACGTGCAATTGATAGTATTTATAATTTCCGTATTGTATGATATACAGTTCAGTTCGCATTTTTGTAAGATACAGTTAGAAACATTATACTGATTTATTACTAACTTATCGTTGTTGTTGTATTTATTTATACTCGAGTGTACCGAACCCTCTTCGACAGTGAGTTATCTCGCGGCTAAATTTAATACACCCTTACGAGAAGGGTGGAATATTACAAATTTAGCTTGCAAACTAAATGTGATTCTCTTGATAGACTCTATGCACCCTAAAGTCCAAATAGTACGTTGATATGGCAAGTATTGGAAATCGAACTCAATACCTTGTTTTTAACTAATCCGGTTAAATAAACCGAATGAAAGAAAATGTCCACTAGTAAGGGTCGCGTTTAAGAGGAAACGGACAGCGTGGTAATAGTCGGAGAGGGGTCGTAGGTGACACAATCATTGTCGTCGTTAGTTTTGTTGTTGTCATCGTCGCTGCTGAGGCATCTGCCTCTCCTCTTCGCGGAAATATAACCAGTAAGACCCGATTACTGCAAGATTTGGATTGGGGAATCTCAATGTGCTCGGCGCTAGATTTTTGATGCCATTGAAGTCGGTGGGAACCAAACTCCTGATTTCTGGTATATAACCAGAAGCTCTACTGCTACAGTAAATGTACTTAGTTTTTATTATTAAAGGAAATCTTAGTTATAGACATATCCCGCAGGACCATCCGGGGTAATCGAGATATGACGAAAAATGGAGTAAAAAAGTGCTTGGCCAAAGAAACACTCGAAAAACTAATAATAGCGAGTGTCCGACGTAACTAATGCGTTTCTTCATCGCAACTGAAAAGCATTAAAAGAATTAGCAATAATAATCAGTATAGCCTCATAATGTAGACCGTAACCTGTAGAGACCCAAGTATTGATTTCGGGGGAACCACGGGGATGGTTGCTGTACCGGATTCCAAGTCGAACTACCTAATATAAATAGCGGCCAGATATGTGATCACCCACGGCAAAATTCAAGTGCTTCTAGCGAAGCTTTGGAGGACCGACGTAAAGAAGATCCTCCTTGGTAATCTTCGACGAGTCTTTTAGTAGTAGTGTCAACCCCAGGTGCCAGGTCAAACTACCTGATAAAAAATAGCGGCCAGGAATGTAATCACTCACGCCACAGCAAAATTCAAATGCTTCTAGCAAAGCTTTGGAAGACTGTCGTAAAGAAGATCCTCCTTGAGCGATTGGTAATCTCCGACAAGGCTGTTAGCTGTAGTGTCAGCCCCAGGTGCCAGGCCAAACTACCTCATAAAAATAGCAGCCAGAAATGTCATCACTCCTGGCGAGATTCAACAGCTTCTGGCGAAGCTTTAGAAGACTTACGTAAAGAATATTTTCTCTGGGCTATTGATTATCGAGGCTCTGGAAAATGTTCGCAAATAAGCAGAAGCAGACAACAGAGGTAAAACTGGACGGTTAAAAGCCCAATTTTAAACGTATCCGTGCTATTACCTTAAATTGATTCACTCAGAATTGCTTAAACTCCTAAAAGCATCCGAAATAACCATTTTTCTCTTCCCATTCCCACTTCTCATTTGTTTAGGGCTTGTGGAATCGCATCAGAATCAGTATTATTTATATAAAATATATGTGTGTTCCTTAAATCTTTTATTGCGTTACGTATTAAAAGTAACCTACAAAAATGTATGGTTCTATCACTAATAAACTAAGACAATACCGATGACATAGTAACACAATAAGTCATATTTCTAAGCATAATATTCCGAAATAATTAAAATATTCTTGTTATACAACATTTCGAATTTTGAAGTATCGTGGTTGCCTATCCTAAATTTTCAAGGATTTCAAAATTCTTAGCCAAAAACTTATCTTTTCGATTATTTGCCAATTCATACTGTTTTGACATTCCAGAAGCTTGGCGTTATGGTTATGGCCAACTTCTGAGGCATCCACTGGTAACCTGCAGGAACCAGCAACCAGAGGTCTGTCTTTATCCATTCTATTCCATTGCGTTATAAGAAGTGGCCTGAGACATAATCTGCAAAATGGAATTTTAGTGCTTGAATTCTTGCTTCGTGTTAATGTTAATGTAACCTTCAAGTACCAGATTTGTTTCATACTTAATAAATATGGTATATCATAGTAACTTACCCATATAGGGCAAATATTCTAAATTATTTAATTCACTGTTTACTAAAAACATTCTGTTAAATTATACTTGAGTACCATCGAACCATAACAGTAGCTTTTATTTCATTTAAATATATTATAATTAAGCAAGTTTACAAGCTTTAACTTGTTTTTTGGAATTCAATTTTTGGGCTTAATTATTCATCTAATGCAAGATATTACGTAACTAATTTTTCCGCCAATCGTACTAGCATTGACACATTATTGATAAAATTTTGTTGAGCAAAGTCAAGCATTCCATTACAGCAGCCGTTGCTCGGTAACGTACAATAAATCTGTACAGGAATAATATTCCCGTTCTAGGCAGGAAATTAGAATCTCAAGAGATAATCAAACATGCGAGTTAACCAGAAGAATATCTCTCGCCTGGGTAGCGTTTGGTAGACTCCGTGATGTTTTCAAAATCAACCTTCCAACATGCCTAAAAAGGAAAGTTTATGACCAATGCATTTTATCTGTTATGACTTACGGTGCAGAAACTCTAACTTTAACATCTGGAACAGCTCGAAAAATAAAAATTGCACAACGTAGGATGGAAAGGTCAATGTTTGGCATATCTTTGAGAGACCATGTTACAAACGAAGACTTACGGCAGAGAATAGGAATAATTAATGTTGTAAAGCGGATTTGTCAACTTAAGTGGAACTGGACAGGTCACATAGCCAGAATGAGTGGCGATAGATGAACGAAGAGACTTCGTGAATGGCGCCCAAGAGCTGACAAACGTAGTATAGGGAGACCACCTACCCGATGGACCGACGACATCAAAATAGTTGCAAATACTTGGGTTCAGACTCCCAAGACCGAGGAAAATGGCAATCAATGAGGGAGGCCTACGTCCAGCAGTGGACTTTAAGGGCTGGATGATGATGATGATGAGGCAGAAAATATTTTTCGAAATATTCCCGTTTTCCTATTTTTTTCTAATTATTTAGGTAGGATTGGCGGAAAAATAGTATGTATATCTTCGACAAAAAGCAACATTCCCAGACTCCTTTGTTGTTCGGCTCGATATTCGCCTCGCCCAACAATATTTACAGTTGTCCGGGAATGTTACGCTTTTCGTCCTAGATACACAATGTACTATTTCTTACCCGTTTGCCCAATGTTTTCCGGGATTTACTTGGCGTCGGTGGTATTTTTTGTTTGTTATTTATATAATTTTGTCATAAGAATGTCTTGCATGTGTGGATTTTGGGCCAAATTCAACCTGAACTCAAAATGTAAGGTTTAATAAGTAACCCTATTTTTTATGCCATTTTACCTGCTGTTTAATAATATCGTGATTTCGATATGGATTATCGATTAATATTTTAGGAATGCGAATTGCTCATACTGTCGCTAATATTTGTACCATTTACTTCTCCCAAGTAATCATAACTGTAAATTACTATATACTTTACTCGCCTTAATTTGAGACTCACCCTACATTTTAACGTTGGCTTGAAACGCCCCCTTATTTTTGTGCATGGTTTGAGTTGCACTGTAATATTAATTTATCTACTCCAGTGGAATAAGTAACGCATTACGTCACTTATTTGACACTATTTCAGTTAGGTAATGAAGCTCATTACACCACTCAGTTATGTAATGGTTTCATTACGCAACTGAGTTGTGTAATGACTTCATTACGTAACTGAAATAGTGTCAAATGAATGACATAATGACATTTGCCTACTAAAATATTTTTGAAAATGACAGAGCTGACATTTCTCTTAATGCACTTTTCTCAATTTTAGGCAGTCGTAGATAAATTTTGTACAATACATGTGTGATAATGCATCATTAATATACTTGTGTGCTTACATAACTCATGCTACGCACTCGTTTGTAACTTACACACACGTATATTAATGATGCTGTTATCCCACTTGTATAGTAAATAACTATTATCGTGTCAATCTGGTATTATTGTGCTTTTGTATATACAGTCTGTTCTATAAAAAAGGCCCCGCCTTCTAGCTACTTTATTATTTATTTTAGACCCAATAAACCTTATATCAAATCAAATGATACACAAAAACCTACATTTTAACACAATCAACAAATTTTTATCTTCAATTGTTTCAGAGTGGTGACGTCACGTGCAATTTTTTTAAATGACATTGTATATATTTTTTGACATTTTCTGGTAGAGGTTTTTTTTCTCTTTTCAACAATATAAATATTTCATGCACTTGCATAAAAAAATTTTCGTGAAAAATTACAAAAACTTTTTCACAGTGGGAGGCCATGTACAAAACTGTAAACAAAAGTGTAACTCAGAAAAACAAAACAAATAGTAGCCAAACGCTTTAACTGTCAGATTTCAGAATAATCTAAAGTGTTTATTGTTTTGTTTTTCTGAGTTACACTTTTGTTTATAGTTTTGTATGGTGGCCTCCCACCGATAAAAAAGTTTTTTAATTTTTCTCGAAAATTTTCTTATGTAAGGGCATAAAATATTTATATTGTTGAAAAGAGAAAAAAAACCTCTACCAGAAAATGTAAAAAAATATATACAGTGTCATTTAAAAAAATTGCACGTGACGTTACCACTCTGAAACAATTGAAGATAAAAATTTGTTGATTGTGTTAAAATGTAGGTTTTTATGTGCCATTTGATTTGATATAAGGTATATTGGGTCTAAAATAAATAATAAAGTAGCTAGAAGACGGGGACTTTTTTATAGAACAGACGGTATACTACCGAGCATTTAAAGAAGCAATTGTACTGCCTCTTATTTATGCATTATAATTTTACTTATACCTGTTGGCAAAGCCCTTGGGTTAGTTGCTCCTTGGCGCCTATATTTGATTTTATGATAATTATATTAGAGCCTGTAGTTTAACCCACGACCTCTTTCCGATGATGAGAAGTCGACTGCCTTTGCTATTTTTCTTGATTAACTGCCAGGGTGACGTAACGATTGGAATAGTGTGAATGGGTTGCAACAGGCTTTGAAGAGTAGGCTGTGGTTTGAACTGTCATTTTATACGTCACATTCTGATAGTAATCAGTTCTGTCCTTTTTTATGATTCAAGGACAGCAGATTGGCACGATTCAGTTATCAATAACTAGTCTCAATTTATACCAGGTGCCATTGAGATGTTTCTTTCTTCAAATACTCAAAAATTTTAAGTCGTCCACTCTACTGCTACTTTTTATCGAAATATGTAACAACACTGAGATAAATTACAAGCGACTATTTCCTGCATCTTCTATTATCCAATCAAATGCCATTATTCTTCAAAATTCAACCAATCACGTGTTTTTATAGTGGGAAAAATCAAAATTTTGGGATTTTATCACTTTATTTTTGCCACTTGTGTCCATAGCAACCACCAAACAAGTTGTTTTAATCAAGGCATCACTTAACTGTCATTGTGCGCCAGTATAAATGTCATATTCATTGCATATCGATACAAAATGAACCGATATTTAGGAAATAGTTCACAAAATGTATTTCGGGGTACCATAATTGTGCTCGGATATTTTTTACACAAGATTTGCAAAATATTTACCGGCGAAATCATTTGCCCTTAATACATTATTACCCAAAAATTCACGTAGTTTCTGCTGGTGAAGTACAATAAATGAAATGACAAGACTCAACTACTGCTGTTTATATCGTGTGTAAAAAAAATTACTCAGTCAGAGCAGACCTTGGAAAGCAAGATAAAATATCTAGTCATGTCTTAACTTAAGTAGGTGAATGTCAGATTGCATTTTTTTATGAAAACATCTGTCACTGTGACAAGTATAAGTTTACACTACATTACATTTATACAAATAAACAAAAAAAAAGTAAGATGGCATTTACACAACAACAACGGATGTAATAATCATGACAGTCGATATAAATTGTTTTTATTAAGTGTTTTGCATATTTTTAGGAAACTAGTTCAAGATAAATATTTAATTTAGTTCTCTTTGACTTATGGCAGTTCATTTGCTTCAATGGGTATGTATCAAGTTATGACAAACTTCAATTTCATCATGGCATACTGCCAATGAGTTTTTTTAACATACGATATAAGTACTTCTTCTTGATACAACTCTGAATTAATTTCTACAGATATAAAATTGGATGTAGCTATGTTAAGACCTAAATAATATTCCGCTTAATTCTATAGTGATAGCACAAACAAACTGCCGTTTAAGATTTTTTTTTCATTAAATGTTCATGGCTTTGAACCTACACTACATTACACAGTTCACAGCTAGTGTGAACAGATGAACATCGTAAATTACATTCCTAATAGCTACTAATAATAAAACTCTACAAAATTTTTTATTTAGATAAATGAAAAGGTGCAATAGTTTAAACCCAAAATCTTTAAATAAACATTTGACTAGGAAACCCTAGATTCTAATTAATATTGCAACTCGACAAAAAGTAGGTCAGAGTTTATCCTGAATTTTACCTAAGGATATCACAATCATGGTTTTTGTTGTTGGTAATGTGCACCAGAAAACTGAGAAAATGCTTTACTATTGGAACGTTCGTCGTCGACAGACTAATTGTCACATTCCTCCTGCAGAAGTCTCTTTCCTTGGCAAGATTATATTTGCATCTGCAACTTATATGTGTTAGTTTTGCAGTTGTGTTACTAAATTCCTGGTTATTTATATTTAGTCCAACTTAAGTTTATCATCGCTAGAAAACCTAGAGAAGGCTGACTGTCGATAGCTAGATTAGCATAAGTAATACAATCAATACCATTCATTCGTTTCCTTGCATTTCAATAATTATCTAGTATTTCACAAGTATTTAAATGACTTGATAATGATATCATAGTATTGTACAATCTACGTAGGCTGAGAATGGTTTAGGAATTTGAAGAGGAACAGACAAAAGGTCTCTAGTTAAGGAAGAAGATAATGACAACAAATTAGGGTTCTACCATAAAAATACATAACAAAACCGGTACAAATTGCTGAGCGCCACCTGCTATGTAAGCCTGAAGATGCTGTGAAAAGCCTTCCAACAGGATAAATTTAAATTAAATTTATTTCGCAGTCAGCTAACAGCCGTTCGGCCAATTATAGGCGTCGCTGTGCATTTATGGGGACTTCCAACCCCACTAACGACTGTCATGATGTTGTTATGACCGCCGGGACCACCTATTTCCGTGACAGCCGTATCACGAGGCGCCGAGAGATGCAGCCATGGAACTCCCATCCAAGTTCTGACTAGAGAGAGCGTTGCTTAACTCTGCTGATGGAATGTGAAAGCTTGTTCAAGTTACACCACCCGGGATAAGGCTAGGAGAAAGCTGGGTAGCCAAAAAAACCACTTACGTGATCGCTGCAATGTTTATGCGTTAACCTGACATTCGTGTATCTTCGGCAAGCTTTGCAATGAAAGTACAAGGTATCAAAATCAAGAACTGCTGTATTAGTCAAAACATATTTTACATTAATCAGATCTATCTCAGTCGGCTCAAATTAGAGTATGTGTGATTCGTGACTTCTCATACCAGTATACGGCAAGGAAGTGCGTAATTAAGAATATTGATCCAATCCACATCCATACAAGCCTTTAAAGGCATAGAAGACGCCTTAAATAAACACAGTAAAAAATGCGTCATTACGTACCAATGTGCAATCCGCAACCGAGACATTTTGGACATCTCAAACAGTCCTGGAAATGCACAGAAGGCTTCCTATATAAGTACAATAATGGAAAACCGCTTAGAGCAACTGAATTTTTAATTACCTCACAATTTTCATCACTCTCTAAAAAAGAGCACTTAATAATACTGGGTCTGCGAACGTGAACTACACAATTCACAAAGCACACACCCAGCTCACGTGATTTTTTGTTAGACCGCATTCGAAGAAATGGTGTCGCGATATCGTGCCAATTCCCTCGCGCCCCTGACCTAGCAGCTCAACAAAAAAAACCTGCTGCGCATGCAAGCGCAAATTCAAAATGGTCTAACAATGTTATCAAAGTATTGTAAGACATTCCTGCTTCAAATGTAGCCAATTTAAAAAATGTTTAACGTCTAATCCATAAGGCTGTTAAACATTGACCTGGAGATCATAATCTTATATGTTTTATATTTTACTATTCTGATGTGAATAATACAACAAACTATATAAATTTTAGAAAACTGAACGCATCATACATCGCTGCTGGTGTGCCTAGCAAATTATTGCCGCAAGCACCCTTAATTAGAGCTGCTTTAATTAAATTTTTTAGACAACACCGTTTATTTGTTTGCGAATTAAATCAAGCTCCATCTGAAAGAAAGTGATCTAAAGAATTTAAAAAAATATATGTTGCCATACCTCAGTCTGCAGCAACCCCCAGACAGCCAGGTGCAAACAGAATTTTTGTACATCAAATTGAAGCTAAAATGTTTCGCTACACGATGGAATATCATTGCCTACGTAACATCTGCCGCGACTGGTGGTTGCCAGCCTTTGAATGAGCAGCTCTCGCCTGCGCGAGCGTAAGCAAGCGAGAAGGAAAGCACGCGCTGCTCTGTGCAATCTACAATGACGCAGCGTGGCAGGTGCCACAGGTTTCGGGGCAAATAGTGTACATGACGCGTCTACAACACTCGACGTTAACACTTTTCAACATTTCACCAGTTAAATTGTAGGTTTTCAAAAATGAACCAGTGTTTTCTGTGCGACACCTTGGAATAGTGCTTGAATTTAACAAATAATCTTTCGAAAAATGCTTCTTTCTTAATGTTACTATTGTATCGCAAAAGATACTTCAAATACGGCAACATTCAGCTGATAATCTAGTCAGTACAAAATTACTGCTATCATGTATCGTGCCACAAAAAATTGCAGTTTTGAAACCGGTCTGTCCTAGAGGTCCTGACTTTGAAACAAAACATTCTGCTTTTTCATAATGTATTTCAATTTTATACAATATGTAATTTACCAGCTTTAAATCCATGTAACATAGTTGTAGCCAAATAGTTTAAGCAAAGTATAACACTACTCCGCGATAACATTCGAAGCAATTGGAGCCCCAAGTACTAGTTTAAGGTGTTTGAATGCACCCTGTGTGAGTAATCGATAAGAAATTAGTAAAAACCGCTTACATGTGTGACTACAAATAAAATAATCAGTAAAATTTGGAAGGTAAAGTAGTATTTGAAACAAATTAAACCGAAAATTAATAACATCACAATCCGATAGAATAGTTAGCCATAGTTGATCTCTCATAAAGAATGCCCATAAATTTGATCAATCACTTGCTACAACCAGCCCGTCACGTACATATAAAACTGAAATAAGTTTCTTCCCATCTCTTTCCCTCTTGTATAACCATAGATCAGCTTCAATTACGTTACATTTTTGAACAGGAAATTGTCAAACGTTGGTTCCACCAGCTTTTTCAAGCTTGGTTGTTTTGTGTAGACTGCATCTTCTAGGTCACAATTCATCGTATTACTGCCGTCTACTTGCAACAAATAATAATACTAACAATAATAATACCTACGTATCATTGAACGAATTGTGCTTAGCTTTGCAATTGGATTAAATGTTTGACAATAATCCTTTGACAACAAGCCTACCTTTGTATTTGTTGATGCTGTCACCTGAATTTATCTTCACACGAAAAACCCACTTGAATGGATTAGCTTTGGCATTTTCTGGAAGATATAATGCTAAGCTCCCAAGTTTGATTGTTTGTAGTGAAGTCATTTCGTTGTCCAATGCCTTTATTCATTCAGTAAAATGCTAACTCTAAGCGCTTCTTCGGAATTTTTTGAATTCATTTAAATCAAACCTTCTATTAACAAGACACCGTGGTTACTTCATTGTAAGATTTCCAAGAGTGCATAATTTTTTTATCTCCAGACGCAGTGCTAACTACGCCTGCATATTCAGTTCAGCTTTGTTCGCAACGTCGCCTTTTTTCTTCTGTTTCTTCTTAAATTGACCTTTCAAATTCCGTATCTTAGAACGGCAACTTAATAAATTCTCTAGACTCGCTGAATTTTTCTTGAAAAGTTACATCTTTAATATTAGAACTGTTCCGTTTGTCCAGATTCTGTAGAGGTCATCACCATTATCTCCTACCAGATATTCCTTAATAGTTTTGTAGTCCTTCTTTTTTTCCCTTTGGACTGTGTTACCTAACCATAGCCGGCATGGACTAATACCTTTTACAAGTGACTTCAGTTCGATTCAGAACATACACTGCGGTGCTGACCAACTCAGCCCATATCGTTCCAAACTTGAAACATCTTGCCATATCAACAACTATATGACTTTCTTTGTCACGGACACCGTTCTGTTCAGATTTGTATGATGTAGTCAGCCGTAATGTAATGCCATTTACTTCGTTGATATTTTTCTTGTCAAACTCTCCACCGTCATCGCTAAGTAACTGCTTAGTAGTGTGCCCTGATGCCGTCGCGTGTTCAATTACGTGTCTTATTAATTTTCTAACATCTGACTTTTCCTTGTGATGTCACCTTGTGGAAATTTAGTGCAAGTGTCCTTGAATACTGCGAAATATTACTTTTGACGTCTTTCGCTGAAAACAACAGCTAAAATTAATTCGCCAAGCTACCTTGACATTCTTCTGCTTCCTAAAGGTTAATGATGTGCCTATCCCACATGCACGCCTCAGAAAGTTCCTTGTTTAATTTGACTATGATACTCAGTTCTCTCTCCCCCTCTCTCTCTCTCTTAAGCATTGCTTTGAGATGGTTAATTTTGATCTATAAAACTGAACTATCAGCAAAATTACAGTGTTCCATTTACTTCACCGACTCCACTCAGCATTACTTTGCCGTTAACCTCAAACCAGCATGTTGTAACAGTAGATATAAATTTACTATTCTCATTTTAACACGTTGACCGCCGTATAAGTAAAAAATTTTCGAATATCTGGGGCCACAACGTTTTTGCTTATACATGTCAAAAATGTTATAAATAAGGTATAAAATGTCTTAAATTTCGTCTAGAGCCTGGCCAACACATAGGTTTTGTTTCCCAGGCCATACTCCTTAATCTCTCATAAGAATACGACTATAGTGCAGCGCAAATGTGAGCTGCGTGGCCTAGAGTGAAAGTAACATGCGAAACACATGTGAGTGGCGTGGCCCATATATTAAGGAGCCATGCGATGCACTCGTGCTTCACATGGCGGTCAACGTGTTAATTATCAGCTACTAGTACAAAGATTGTATTGGAATTTATTGACGTTTTCCTCCAACAGTTGCTGCAAATCGTATAGCGCCCTTCCCAACTGCACTTGCAGTTTCATTTACAGCTGCTTGAATGTTACAACTCTTAAAAGTTGCAAAAACATCCACCAATCTCTAAAAACAAACTTCATTAGAAATGCTCATAGGAGCTACACTAGACTTTGAACTACTGCTTCAATGCCTCCCACAGACAATGCACCGTCTCTTTATCTATTATTATTTGTTTAATTTCGTCCCGATATAAATTCGAAGCATGGACCTTTGAGATGGCCCCGTGAGTAGGGAAACAGCGCGTGTAATG
>CALNHX010006438.1:0-89527 GCA_940337035.1 Agriotes lineatus | reverse complement strand
CGGCTTATTTGGAAATTTTTCAAAATACATACTACGTCTTACTCGTGCAGCGCTTTCATCGGCAGCTCCACAAACTAAGATCATGTCCATGTATTCATTCAACAAAAGGATCCATTGGTAACTCGAAATGGGGTTGTATATCACAGGAGAGATATTAAAAACACCAAACCTTCCCCATGTATCACATTTAATAAATGCTAGGTTAATACAGTAGCGACATGTTTCGACTAAAAAGTCATCATCAGGCTAACTACAATTAATATTACAGATTAGTAAAATAGAACCGTTGAGAGGCGAGAACCTACATGTTAAAACAGTAGTTTAAAAGATAAAACCATAATTAAGCAAATCAGAGATGAACCTTGAAGAGGTGCATGTGTTAAACCATATGTGTCGAGTCACATGGAAAACAGAACCTCCAAACAGAATGTCAAATCTTACCTGGTTAATACTAAAGATAAAATCAACATTTTAGATCAGTCAGGTATATACAAACTGAATTGTGGAGACTGCGACGCTTCTTACGTGGGCCAGACGGGTAGGAAGTTTAAAACTAGATTCAAAGAACACCTCACTTGTATTAAAAACAACAACTTAGCGATTTCTCCTTCAAAATCTGCTTTTGCCAATCATATTTTAGACTCCGGCCATTCCTTCAATTCCTCCACCAATTTTGACATACTTCATGTCTGCAATAAGGGGCTTAAATTGAATTTGTTGGAAACTAAAGAAATTCTTAAAAATCATAATTCCAACCCCCAGTCATCTCTTAACGAAGTCCTGAACTTAAACCACGATTTGCTATTCTTGCGTTAGTTCTTATTGTTGTCACCTGGTTTATAGAAAGTTTTATTATTGTTACAGTTTTCTTGTTTACCGGCTAGGTTAAATTTTCAAATTTGCTCGATTTCCGGGCATTCTCTGTCTTACTTCGCCTCACGATGGATGATAGTTTAATTTTGTTTTTAAATATGCCTTAAATAGGTTTTAATTATTTTCAACTAGTTTGTTAAGATTTTCCCGTAAGTTTTACCTTTGATTAAGCTATTTTTACTAATTAGATTGTTTTTTAGCATGTAATTTGCGCCTTCACGACCGACTAGGTCCTTAATTTTCCATGTGACTCGACACATATGGTTCTCACATGCACCTCTTCAAGGTTCATCTCTGATTTGCTTAATTATGGTTTTATCTTTTAAACTACTGTTTTAACATGTAGGTTCTCGCCTCTTAACGGTTCTATTTTAATAATTTGTAATATTAATTGTAGTTAGCCTGATGATGACTTTTTAGTCGAAACATGTCGCTACTGTATTAACCTAGCATTTATTAAATGTGATACATGGGGAAGGTTTGGTGTTTTTAATATCTCTCCTCTGGATAGATACCTTCCACTCCTGGCGACCTGAAAAGGAGAAAGTAGTTTATAGCCCAGGTTACCTTGTCACCCCAAACGACATGGTTTGCCACATTCCAATCCTCCTCTGAAGGAGGTGGGATGTTGGGTCACAGAACCATAACTAAAACCGGCTGTAAAGTTCGTGCAACACCTTAAAGCACAACGAACGAACGACAATAATAAATGTCAACGTCGAAACATAACACTGCACAAATAGTTAAAATAACTTGCGCCAAAATAATAACCATTCAAAAACGTTCGATTATTTCTAAAGGCACTGTATATCTCTAGGCTCAAATTTGCCTGAAAATGGCGGCCAACAATCGTATGGCCACACTGTCTTGTATATAGCCACTGTATGTGTTCATAAAGTCCATGTATATAATAAGATAAAAGTTGGGACATGTGGATCCAATGATTTTTCATCAAAGTTTTTTCGCTTGTTAACCTTCAGTTTTGTTTGATTTGACAAATAAACATTGTGTGACAAGAGGCATGTCAATAAATTCTTCGATTTGACATTATCATGATTTTTAACATTTTTATTTATTAATGGAAATATATTACATATCGGGTATGAAGAAACTTTAATTGCTTCCAGCGCTTGTAAATTTAGCCTACATAAACACTAAAGCACGAGTAGCAATCACTCCCTCGTGACTATCCGACGCACGGAAACTGAAAAAGACAAAAGAAACGACTTTGTTCCAGCTGTCCAATATAGCCGTATTCAGTTATCTGATAGTTGGGACCAAGACATATCCGATGCTGATTTCAGTTCGGGATCAGGGGAGTTGTATTAGCCATCAGATCTTGGAGAAGCAACAGAACCCGAGGACATTGCAGCAGAAGTCGAGCTCGCAACAGAAGCACAGGAAACTGAAACCTTAACAAGGAAGCACAAAGGTCAAGCTGACTGTAAACAATGGAAAAGACAAAAGAATGCACAGTTGCGGCTTGAGGGAAAAACCTACATCGGATTTAAGAAAAATGTGCATGGGAAATATCAACAAACTGAAAGGAAGAGAAATCTCTTCATCCAAGATGTGACGGGCATCCAACAGAGCACACTTCAAAATGTGGTCCAAAACAAAACTTTAAATGTTCCACAATCGGAATTCAAAAATCGCTATAACCTAACACTAGCTTCACGTTTATTTTATTACTGTTCTGTGCCGTATGTCATTTCAGTTATCTTAAGTATTGATAAGTTTGTGTTTGTGCAAAACGTGTAATGGTTTGTTGCAAGCAAAGGAAATTTTAGGTTCTCAAAATTGTTATAATTGGGAACCAAGTATTTCATTACTTAAACGTAATGTGCAATATTAAGTCATATTCTTCATTTAAGTTAAAAAGGATTGTTTTTTATTTCTGTAGTAAAAATATTTTTTATTTGATAAATGTTCTTATATTTGTAGTGTTAATATAAACAAGGATTGTTTTTTATTTATGTAATATAATCTTTATTTGATATGTTCCTACTTGTATAGTGTTACTGTAAAGGTATAAATAACGTTTAATGCTTTTCCAGCGGGTTTAGTATTAATTTTCTTCTATTTTGGTGCTATAAGAGAGCTATTAAAGCGTCAAAAGTAGTGCTGTAATAGCTCATGTCAAATTTTACCTAAAAATTTGCAAAAAAGGTCTAAAAAGGGGCAAAACAGAAAAAATAATCTAAAGAACTCGTTTCGTAAGGCTGCGACTTGTTCCTTAATATACTATTATTATGCAGCAGGGTAATTATGGTTGCATAAAACTTTCAGTACTTTTTTAGTACTATTTTTTAGTGATTTCTAGTACAAAATAAATTTGGCTTCTGGCAACACTGGTCGCCAGTCATCGCCCGTGATCCTACCGTGATGGACGTAGAAAAATTAATAAATGCAGTCCGAGTGCGCCTTCCTGTATGGGATCAGCAAAACAAAAGCTATCGAGATCCGGACAAAGTGGAGAAATTATGGCAGGAGATAGCTTCAGAACTAAATGTTTCAAGTAAGTTAACATTGTATCAACATACCAACAGTTTATTTTATACTTTCATAAAGGAACACTTTTTAAATTCAACAAATGAATGAGTTGCAAATTAACATTACAAATGTGATATTGATTATATTAGTGATTCACTAAATATAATGTTAAAATATTTCTTAATTCGTATGCTTGTGTTGACGCTCTGTTGTTTACACGTGAGGTGTGCTGACTGAGCATGTCACTGCATGTTTGTTCGTGATTGTTTATGTCATAATCATGGATTCCTTCTCGACATATTAGAATATTATGAAGTAAACATATGCATTTGATGATAGTTTCTGCTACGGAAGGATATGTCTCAATTGCTTTTGTTAATATTCTCCATAATAATATTCACCTTCTAGCCCTGCATAACCTACGGTTGAAATTTTCGTTTTCATCTGTGAGTTGCCTTCGCGAGAATGGTCGTAGTAGGAAATGTGTCAATGGATATGCTTCATCTCCAATCAAATAGAACGGAAATTGTACGTCTGAATCTGGTAATGTTGTTGGCTTGGGTAAATTAAACTTTCCATTTTTTAACAAAGCATAGGTTTGTGACGACTGAAAGATTCCTCCATCGCTTTGTTTTCTATGGTAGTAAATTTGTAGTCGGCATCTGCCACAGCTTGTAAGACGATGGAAAAATATTGCTTGTAATTGTAAGGAAAATTGGAATTGTCCAAGGAAAACAGCTAAACGAAAAGAAGACTTGGACATTGATCAATTTTTAAAACTGGAGCAAGAAAAAATTGACATTTTCAAAGAAAAATCAGTTTCATCAACACAACCTCAGGATGACGACTATCACTTTCTTATGAGTTTCCATAAGCCACTCCAAAACATGCGTTTTGAAAGGAAGATGTGGTTTCGTCTCAAGATGCAGGAACTGCTTTACCATGCCACGATCAACGAGCAACATGCCCAAAACACCAATTCTGCCACTTATTTCTTAGACACAAATTGCTCTGCTCATCAGCTTCGGACGGAACAAACGTTTGTGGAAACACCATTGATTTCACTCACTTATTCTACAGACACAAATAGCTCTTTTACAAATTTATAAAACTTTCCTACCACGAAAAATGGCAAATTTTGTACGTTTGCATTTCTCATAATTCGTTTTTGTACGTTTATGTTTTTCTAAATTGTAACTTTTCGTAATAAAATAATTAAATAGAACCATTTTTATCTTACCGCAACGTTACGGCAAGGCGTTCTTCAACGCTGATTGGAACCCTCCAGTTTGTCGTCAGTTTCTCCACTAATGGTGTTATACCATTTTTAATATGTATAAATGTTTCCAAAGACATTCGGAAATATTCTTGAAATTTGACTGGATATATGGTTAATTCGTGAAAAAGGTGATGAAATTCTCCGAAGGTTAATCGATCACGATAAATTTCATGTACCCATTTCCTTTTTTTACGTCTCATTTTTTGTAAAAACACGTATCTTAAAACTGAATTTTCTGATAAAATTAATTTCATTGTAAGTGATACAGGCAGAGGTTGGAAAACAACTAAGCTTTTGTTTATCGCGTTTTATTAAAACACAACCAAAATATAGCAAGCAATAAAAAGCATAGTGTCGCATAGCATCGTATCTCATAGCATCGCTAATCGCCTAATCGCGTCCTGTGTGTACGTACACTAAGACTTCAAGGCCGCTGAAAGTAATATTAGCAATAGAGCGAAGTGTCTAAAGTACTGAAAAATAAGCACAAACTACGTAACTCACAATATGATGTCATAGTTTCGACTGATGAGACACCTACGCAGCGTCAGTATTATAACAAAATTAGAGGTGAACTGAAAACCAGGAAACAGAATGGAGAAAAGAACATATTTATTAAGTACAGAAACGGTGTACCTACTACTAGCAATCAAAAAACTAAATCTAACAGTCAGCCACATCAATATTCAATCGATAGTATCTGTTTTTCAGTCTTTTAGTTATATTATTCAGTACCATCAATTTGATATTGTAGGTGTTACAAAAATTTAGCTAACGTCTCAACACAACACAAATGATTACCAAATTCGTGGATATTGTTTTGTGCGTGCTTGTGGTACCGGCAGGGGTAGTGGACTAGGAATTTACTTACATAATTTCATTAAATACAAAATTTACAATATAAACGACGATAACAGAATTGAACAGATGTGGGTAAAATTACAACTCAAGCAAACTAAACTCGGCGTATGTGTTGTTTAGAAGCCAATGTCAGGTCGATCTAATACAGAAAATTGTGTAAATAATATCACTGAAGTGATGCAGCGCACAGTGGTTCAAAATAAAAAAAAGTCGATCGAAAATCAAAACTTTTATTGTTTTATATGATGCTAAACATAACACATAATTGTTCTTCTAGTATCTGGCCAACTTCTGAAATACATAATTCCAAAATTAAATTGCGTAGAAAGACAATATTAATCCCGAAACGTGCGATGAAACACATTCATTTCGAACAAAAAAAAAATTTTTTAATGCGGCCTTTTCTATGAGCTGTGCAGACGTCCTCTTGCAAAATATTTAAGAAAAATGAATACGTTGAGAAAGTTTGGACCTTTAGCTATCACCTGAGTGTATCACTTTTCTAAAAAAAATTACCCGTTTTTAAATGCGCTGGTACTTAATGGACCCTCCATATTCGAGTAAATTTCGCACTATTTGTATTCTACGAAACAGAGGACAGAAGAGGACAAAGTTATTCGTAGTTCACATTATTGTTTAGGATCTTAGATAAACAAAAACACCTCATTGTTTTGCATCGGTTTGCCCCTGCACCCCTTACGACATTAATCGGGCGGTCGCTGTCGGTGTCCGCAGACTATTTTACCGCAGTGCAACAGTGCTGTCTTAGCGTGCATCACTGCCGCTTGTTGCTTGCACTTTTAGTGGCTGTTTTGCTGTAATTTAATATTGTGTGTTGTTGTGTAACTTTACTTTGTGTGTTTAATGTATATTCTAACAATGGCGCATCGTCCACTTACGCGTTTTTCTTTACACGAAAAGTTTATAGAAAATATCGAATTATTCATTGAAGTTGGAAAAAACTGTGTTATAGAGTATCTAAAAGATGTTTTTCATACAAACGGAAATGAGGTTGCTACAAAGGCACTTATAGTTTTCACTAGAACACATTTTTTCGCGCCATATATCAGAAATTGGAAAAATGTAAAACGAAGTAATGAACGGATTATACAGAAATTTGGCAAGTGGCTTGACGAAGAAATAAAATTCCAGGATATTGTTCTTCGTTGTGTACCTACTTTTATAAATTATCCGAAGAGGCACAAATAAAGATTTGCGGCGATACAGAGAATTAGTGTCCTGAAGATAAATGAAGACGTTTTCCACAGATTAATTTTGAGTTCAGATCCCAAATTAAGTTCTTTTTTACAGGGCAAACAAAAACAGAAGAACACTGATGTTGATGTTCTCCAATTGATTATTATTTATGAAGAAGAAGAGTATAATTCTGACGAAGACGATGTCAACGAAGATGATTTGTAAAAGCATTTCCCATGATATCGTATTCTACGTTATTAGGTATTATTATATCATTTTACAATCTCAATATTTTAATTAATTTGTATTTCTATAGCTCAATGTTTTTTGCAATAAAATTTAAAACTTGTGCAATTGTTTTCATTTAAACCCCTTCAAATAATTTTTAAGTTGCAAAATCGCGAAAAACAAAATTATTTTCATTTTATTATTATTATCAATGCATTGATTTTTTTATTTCTACATAATATTGAAACATATAAAGCCCTTAAAATAATATCTGTTGCAAAATCGAAAAAAAATTTCGTTATTATTATTTTTTTTTTTGATATTATTATTATCAAAGAATTAGTCTGTATTTGTAGTCTTACACTACAATATTTTAATTGAAAAATGCACTTCATTCACGAGATATGAATTTCGATCGACTTTTTTTGATTATGAACCACTGTGAGCGGTTGTTTCTTGAAGTAGATGCGGTAATAATCGTGGGTGACATAAACATTGACTTATTAAACCCAAACTCGTACGAATCGCTGTGTTTTTACAATCTACTAGCGGACTATAATCTCCAAGAAATTATTGATCAACCTACAAGAATCACTCGCACTTCGTCAACTCTGCTCGACGTTATCTGTAAGTGTTAATATACAATACCTGTAATACAAATTGTTCACTTGATCTAAACAAACTATCGGATCATTTTTTAGTAAAATGTAGTTTAAGATAGATTAGATGTTGTTAGTTTCCGGAATTTTAATGATTTTTCAATTAATAATTTCGCGTTTGGCGCAGTACGGTTCGTGGAATAACATTTCTTGCTGCAATGATATCAGTATGCAAGTGTATATGTTAAATGAATGCATTACTGCATTATTCGATAAACATGCACCCATGTGCTTAATATTCAGCAATAAAGCCAAAAACACCTATGCCATATTTATAACTATATAACAGATAAATAAACAATAAATATCTCAAACCAAAAAGGATTGCCACAGAAATTTTTACATAGATGAGTTATGAGTTAAGAAAATGTAATAATAATGAGTCCTATCTTTGGAAAAAATTAACATGTTGGGGTGTTTGTAATAAATCCACAAGTGTAATGAATTACTGCAGACTATTTAACTCGGATGATTTAAACACATATTTTGTAAGTGCTGCCGGTGATTCTGACACCAGTAAAAAATGTGCTGAATTTTTTAATAGTAATAAGCTGCACGAAGCGTTTTTTAGTTTTAAAGTTATCAGTAATGATGATATATGAGGCGCCTAGTGTCAAAACCGGACATGTCACATTTTTGGGCAAATGGCTGATTTCGATAAGAAATGGTAGTACTGTAGAGAGGTGTTCCGCTGTTAGATATTTACTTCAAAGGAGGACGTATCCCATGTTATTCATATACGAAATATTGCACGTGGTTTCAAAACCGGACAAGTCCAGAGCGCTTTGGTTTCTAACGCGGACATATCCATCACCCAATAGACAACGTCCATTCACGTCACGTGCACGGTGTTGAGCGGCATGTTTGGTTTTAACCGGAATGTACGATTCGCCGTCAACCCGATTCGCCGTTGAGCCGATTCGCCATCGACCCAATTGGCCGTCACAAGTGAAAACTAAAATAGCTTTCCACATCCACTAATGTATTCTGATATGGTGGAAATTTGAAACATATGCAATTTCAGCCATCTCGTAATTCATATTTTCTTGATTTGTAAAGCCAGAGGGAATGTATGGCTAAGCTTTTTACGATCTCGGAGTCTTTATATACTGTAAATAGAGATTCACACTATTTGTTTGTAACGATAGGTCTTTATTACTTGCCACATACGCTACGAATATCGGTAATGATATCGTTTAATGTTAGCGGCATCGATAAAAGTCAACTCTCTGTTTTTCAGACTTCTTACTGTACTAGAAAGTAGAAAATAATAGCAGAAATAAATGCTAACTAGTTTCGTAAACGTTTTTTGTCGCCGAATCTTCATATCTAAATTTGTAGCAAAAAGAAAGTTTCTTAACGTTCAGTTACGGACGATTTCACTGACCTCTGATTCATGAAATATTTTGTGTTTGTTCAGAAAAACGGAAACCGTCCTTTTAATCTATAATGATGAGATAATCCTTTGTTAAGCCTCAATCACTATCGACGAAACCCACTTTGCAAACCCTAATTAAGGTAATAGCTTTCTGTAGGAATATACATTTAAACTGTGTTGGGCCATTAGTAATTAGGGAAGCTAAAAATATGGCAATGTCTCAAATATGAATCAACGCCGTGTATATGTTAAGTTGAACCAGCATGGAGATGGATTTTATGTGAATATTTCCTTCATATCCATAATAATACGTAATGAATAAGGCTTCAGTCAGTTTAATAATAGGGAGTCTTTGCAAGACGTTTTCTAAATAACGTAATACGTGAATGATTCGTTGCTATGATACAGTCGTGTTTAATAGTCCCGTCAACGTCTTTTCTATAACGGATTACGTTAATTTCATTGAATTACGTATTAGATCACGTATGCGGTAAAACTTCACATTTGACGTTTCTAAAAATGTCAGCTAAACTTACAAAGTTGAGGTTTACAATTTTCGATGATTTAGTGCTACTAAATGAAAATGAAATGGAGAGAGATATCGATTGCTTCAGCTGGTATTGCAGGGCAAAGTATTTGGAAAGAGAGGTCCAGGACGGAGAAGGATATCGTGGCTCAAAAATGTAAGAACATGGTACAATACCACAACAACGGCACTTTTTAGAGCCGCGGTAAATAAGGTCCAAATAGCCAGAATGATCGCTAATATCCGTTAACGGATCAGCAGTAGCAGAAGAAGAAGTGCTACTGCGAGAAGTAATTGAACAAAATCTTTGAAGATATATCGAGATGGAGAGAAATCCATCAAAACGTTGCCAGAGGAACATCAAAAAATTTTTCTATAAGAACAGTTAAAGAACACCTAGAACATTTATTGAAGCTATTTAAAAAGAACGACCGCGCAAATCTAAGGAAGTAAGTACTTATACGTGTAAAATACATTTAAAATCCTAAATGCACAAGCAGCGCCTTACGTTTATAGATCAGGAACAGAAGAGCAATATGATGAGAAAGAGCAGTTACTGCAACAAATAGTAGACCTTGAAAGAGAATTTTCTAATATAACCATACCTAAAAGGGCGGGATTAGATAGTTTGGCGAAAAAGAAAGGTTGTGCTGCGAAAGATTTGGCATCAAGCAACCACTTCTTCTCAGAATATGTTTGTGAGTATTATAATATATTATCTTGTATACAGAAACTTTTTTAAGAGCCCATTTTTAGTTGAACAAAATGATGTAAATGAATTGCCAGATACAGTTGTTGACGATGCATCTGTGGAAATTGCTACCCAACTCGAGTGTCAAGATAATGTTCAACTTAATGAGAGTGATAACACCAATTTGAATATAATTTCTTCACATCCGCCAAATAAATCATCGGGTTTGTGAAAAAAGAATTAGAATAATAAATGATCATATCTAGTAGTTATAATAACAAATTTTGTAGATACAACTCCTTATAAGAAATGGAACAGTAAGCATTTAAAAAATTCAAGTAATCAGTTTTTAAAGGAAAGAAAAGAGACAGAAAATAGGATCCGAGAGCGCGAGCTGGATTTAGAAGAGAGAAGACTTGCAATAGAAGAAAAAAGGATACGTTTGGAAGAAGTAAAATTTGAAGCAGAAAAAACAGAACGAGAACGAAGGTTGCAAATGAAAATTGAAGAACGATGTCACCGCACTGAAATTGAAAAACAACTTCATGAATTAAATAGCGTTCTGATTAAGCAGTTGATCAACAAATGAAATATATTATCAATAGCAAATACAATCTTTTTTAAAACAATTCTAATTATTTTTTTACATTAAGCATTTAAATATTCTTCTAATGTTGGAGGCTCAGTATTAAAATAGTGAGCAGTTTGACTTCCATATAAACATGTATGGCAGTTTGTTAAAATGGTAGCACTTTTGTACATGCCATTAACATCTTGTAGTAGCAATTTCTGATTTTTAAGTCCAAGAAAGCAAACAGACATATTATATTTCCAAAACCCCATTCGACTGCCTGTCTGATGGAACTCATACCATTATTAAATTGAAGTTGTTGGGGAGTTAACTGCCTGTTGGCATATGGACATAACAATAATTCTCTTACGGGATAGGAACTGTCTCCGAAAGCGCATATCTTTGGCCATATGGAAAAACGGCGCATTGTTGTAATTGCATATACAAATTTGATTCTCTAAGTATACCTGCATCATGTCGTCTTCCAGCAACAGCACCATATAAATTAGCCACAATGCCATCTGGACACAATACAGATTGATATTTTACACAGTGATATCTTTTGTGTCCTGAGTAATAGTCTTCTTGATTGAATGATGGTCTACAAATAGGTCTTGTTGTTCCATCTATAAATCCCCAACAATTTATTCATTGGTGCACCTTTGTTGGATACGGCATTAGAATAATATCTAAATTTATTCTGATTTAGCCACGGTAAGTTCTGTAGATCCTCTAAGAGGTGCGCTTTGTTATAATTAATAATATTCATAACCGCATTGTGATGTGCGCTGCTAGAGAGTAGAAGTGTCGTGTGTAGCAGCTAAACCAATTTAAACCAAATTACTTATAAACCAAAGGAAACATGGCGCCAAATCAAAGGTCGACCCGCTCTTCGGCTGAGGAAGATGTGCTGATTAAAAAAGTTGTAGAAAAGGTGTTAACGTCATCAACATTATGGGAAAACTTCGCTAAACAAATACGCGAGAGCTAGCGCAGGAGTTCAAGGTACAACTTAAGGCGTACGAAGATAAAGTAATGCAGCTTGAAAATGAATTAGCCGAGGTAAAGAGCGAACTACAAGTACACAAAGATGAAAGCGAACAATACTCCAGAAGAAACAGTTTGCGTATTTTTGGAGTGCCCGAGGAGCAAAAGCAAACCGAGGATACTGATAAAGTCATTAGTGATTTGTGTCAGAATAAGCTCAAGCTTGAAATATCCCCTAAAGACATTGATTGCAGTCATCGGCTACCGGGTAAGGAAGGTTTTTGTCGACCGATAATTGTAAAATTTTTGAGTCGCAACACAAAAAATCTTTTGTATAAACATAAACGCCTACTGAAGGGCACCAAAGTTGTCATCCGTGAAGACCTAACCAAATACAGGCAGCAGCTTCTACAAGCCGCAGTAAAAAAGTTTGGTTCTAAACGGGTGTGGACAAGCTCATGTAAAGTTTTTGTGAAAATTAGTGACAAAAATATCAGAAACATGCGTTCCATAAACGACTTAAATGGTGTAAACTAAATAAACTGATATCTCACTCCAGCTGCTACAACATAATCTACCCTGACCTTTTGCAGTGTTTGTAAAGGATAGGCAGCTCGTCTTTTTGTTATTTTTATATTTCATTTATTTGAATTGCGTTTTTCTTTTTGCAGGTGGTTGTCATGTGCTCCTGTATGTACGTAATGAGGTAATTAATTTTATTCGCAATCACATTGTAATGTGTCAATTTCATGACATGACAACAGCTGGGAACTAGATGATTACTTGAAACTAGCCAGGAAATTATTACATACCCCGAAAAATATTACATACCTGAAGAGTGGGGTGTTTCCATGGTAACAAAACATTGAGTGGGTTGTTTTCATGGTAACAAAAATATTAGCTACATCAAGATATCTATTATTCAGAATTCAATTGAAGTTATTTTTAAAATGAGTTGATTGCAAATAAAATAGTATACATACCACGGTGGAAAGTTTCATCCCTGTCTCGAGATAAAGTTAACCTCGACGCTACGCGTCTCGGTAAACTACCTAATCTCTCGACAGTAATGAAACACTTCCCACCTCGGTATGTAATATACTATTGTTTTAATACTGTAAATTTTATAAATTTTAGATTTAACCTTTAAATTTATGCTACTTTATTAATTATATGGGAGCACATGAAATTCTGATAGCACATATCAATATAAGATCTTTAGTTCCAAAACTTCATGACTTGAAATTGCTTGTTAATAATTATAAATATGATGTTTTAGCTATTAATGAAACATGGCTCTCAAGCGATATTGCTGACAATCTTATCTATATAGATGGTTATGATTTATTTCGCCGTGACCGGGTAAGTAGAGCTGGCGGTGTTTGTATATACGCTAAAAGTTCTTATAAATGCACCGCAGTAGATACTGGCGATTCAATAGAACAAATCTGGATCTCACTAAAAACAAAAAAACGCTCGGTTTTGCTGGGATGCATTTATAAGTCACCAACTGTCAATTATAAATATTTTTGTGACGAATTGGAGCAGACGCTTACACTTCTGTCAAATTCCTCTGATTGTATTTGTTGTCTTGGCGATCTAAATATAAATATGCTTAATTTAAACCAACCTGACACAATGTATTTTCAATCTATGATAAACGCTTTAAATTTCATTCAACTGATTACTGATCCTACACGTATAACGCGTAATAGTAAAACTCTAATTGATGTTATTCTGGTTAGTAGCACTGAAATTGTGAATGATTGTGGAGCTGACCACGAATCAATTTTCTGTAAATTAAATATCGAACCTTTGTCTACCCCAGTTGATTCTAAAACAATTAGAAATTTTAGTCAATTTAATTTGGAGGAATTTCAGGCTGATCTGCATAGAGTGCCTTGGCAACAAATATTTTTCTTCAGAGACATTAATGAAAAAGTAATTTTTTTAAATATTAACTTAACCAATGCAATTAACTTGCATGCTCCAGTTAAAACTATTAATATAAGTAAACCATTCGTTCCTTGGTTGACCAATAATATAAAAGTTGCCATGAAACTTAGAGATAAGGCCTTAACTAAATATCGTAAAACTAAGTCTTCTTCTGCTAAATGGGAATATTATAAGTCGCTACGCAATCTTGTTAATCAAATGGTTAAATCTGAGAAAAAGGCATACTTTCAATTTACCATACAAAATTCTAATTCAAAACAGATGTGGAATAAATTAAAAAATTTAAATATTGGCGCTAAAGCTAAAATTGCAATCCCAACACATTTATCTGAAGTCAATGAAATAAATAATTTTTATATAAATTCGATTCCTGACATTAACAATACTGACGTTGACAACATTGTAAGTTTCTATCAAAACAATAAATTAACTTCGAACGATGTACAATTTAAGTTTAGAGAAATAAATACTTCGGATGTACTTAAAATAAATTATTCATGAAATAAAAACTAATGCCGCAGGACACGATGGATTAAATATAGAAATAATAAAACTTTGTATGCATGCAGTGCTTCCTTACCTTACTCACATAATTAACTGTTCACTTGTTACAAATTTCTTTCCAGATAGCTGGAAGAAAGCAGTAGTTATTCCGCTACCAAAAAAATCAAATCCTGAGGGTTATAAAGACTTAAGACCAATTAGTATCTTACCTGTTTTGTCTAAAGTCCTTGAAAAGGTGATGAATTTGCAACTGAGGAAATATTTATATGAAAATAAGATAATACCTGACATTCAGTCTGGCTTCCTACCTAACAGAAGTTGTTCGACAGCCCTACTATATGTCATAGATGAAATACTAACCGCTACTGATTCGAATAAAGTATCTGCGCTTACGTTACTTGACTATAGTAAGGCTTTCGATACAATTAATCACAAAATTCTGCTAACTATACTGAATTACATTGGCTTGTCTGAATCTGCAATTGCCTTATTTGAAAGTTATTTGACAAATCGTATGCAGTGTGTAAAAATATCAATGTCTACATCTAAAGGAGTCCCTCAAGGTTCTATTTTGGGCCCGTTACTATTTATTATTTACACATCAACGTTTTACCAATGTGTTGAAACTTGTAAGTTGAAAATGTTTGCCGATGACTCTCAGTTGTTGCACTCTTTCTTCCCAGATAATTATAGAGAGGCTGTACGTGATATCAACTTGGACCTCAATGCTATTAGTAAGGTGTCGCGGCAGCACTCTCTGGTTAAAAAATCCCCAAAAGTCAGTTGTAGTATTGTTTGGGAATAGGGATGCTGTAGCTGACCTGACTGATAGGATGCGAGTGGCGATTGATGATCTTCCCATTCCTATTAAAAGCGAAGCTAAAGATCTTGGTCTCATCATAGATAATACATTTCGGTATGAAAAGCATATTACCAATTGTATTAGAAAAAGTATTCAGGCACTGAAATTAATTTATCCCCATAGACACGCTTTGTCGATTGAAACCAAGTCGCTACTTTGTAATTCACTGGTTTTATCCAATTTTTCTTACGGTAGCGAGATCTATGGCCCTTCTATAACTCAGGATACTTCTCGTAAAATACAGAGAATTCAAAATTCCTGTTTACGTTTAATCTTTGGCATTAGAAAATACGAACGAATATCATATAAACTAAAAGACTTGCAATGGTTAAATATGCAAAATAGACGTCACTTACAGTATGCTACTCTTTGTCACAAAATTATTCAAACAGGGCAGCCAGCTTACTTATATAATAAAATCAACTTTAGGACAGATGTACATACTCTAAATCTAAGATTTAAAGGAGGCATATCTCCTCCTTCACATAAAACAGTGTTATTCGAACGGTCTTTTCAATTTCAGATTTATAAGATATACAATGATATACCTAAAAAATTTAGAAAACTCCATCACATCAATTTTAAAACGAATATGTATAGCCATCTATATAGAATACAAATAAGCTAAGCGTCATGGCAGCTAATAGCATTGATTGTTATTGTTAAGAAGCAATTTGGAACTATCAGTAAACGTGCAATGCCATCACTTATCTATATATGTATATGTTTTTTTTTGTATTTAATCCATTAGTTGTAGGCAATGTGTCCACGGTATATATCTACGTTATTCAAGGCGCCACTGGAAGAGCAAGGGTGGGAAACCACTAATTTGAATTGGCGCCTTGTGATTTCTGCAGTCATATTATTTATTTTGTGTTTTATCAATATTGTATTATATATGTTTTATTTGTGGTTGAGGAATAAATATATTATTATTATTATTATTATTATTATTATTATTATTATTATTTGGGTCCCGGGTGGTGTAGCTTGAACAAGCGTCCACGTTCGATCAGCAGAGTTAAGCAACGCTCTTTCTGGTCAGAACTTGGATGGGAGTTCCACGGCTGCTTCGCTCGGCGCCTCGTGGTACGGCTATCACGGAAAAAAGTTGGTCCCGGCGGTCATAACAACATCATGACAGTCGTTAGTGGGGTTGGAAGTCCCCATAAATGCACAGCGACGCCTATAATTGGCCTAACGGCTGTTGGCTGAGTGCGAAATAAAATAAAAATAAAATAAAATAAAATTATTATTAAATACTGGAAAGGTATGGAGCTGAGAGTCCAAATATTCTTACTAAATCAACCAACCTATTAGGATATGCCAACCGTCTCAGATATATACACAGTCCTTCCACGCCACTAGTAATAGGGTAATTCTAGGAGAGATGGCCCATCAGGTGAGTTGGCTCACTAAGCATTTCGCAGGTTGTACAATCATAAATAACCATTTGGCAACACTGCACTTCGTCTTCTGTTGTATGACGCATTACTACGGAACCGCGCTCGTATCCGTTGCTTCTTAGTGCCATTTTTAATAGTCAGTCGCTGTGAATTCAGTGAAAATATTTTAAAGCTAATTGTTATAAGTGTGAAACAGGTAAGTGAGCTCAAATTGGTTGTGTTTTTCTAACGCTATGTGCGTCTTAAAAGCTTTACCTACATTCCTAACCTAAATCTAAGGTCATGTAATGGACCATGTTGCAACAAAGTGGTGGGCCATCTCTCCTTATAAAGTCAGGTGAGTTGGCTCGCAACTTAAGAAGTAGAGATGGCTCATTTTTTCAATAATCTCAATTCTGTAAATTAATATAATCATGTCTTTACAGTTACAATGCCTACAGAATACAAACGTCAAGGTAGTGTCGGCCGTGGAGAATGGTCGGAACAGGAGCTATTACGTGCAATGCAGGCTGTACAGCAAGGAACGATGGGTGTGAGGGAAGCAAGTCGCAATTTTGGAGTACCATATTCAACATTACGTCGACGTCTGAAGAACAATATCTCAGAAAAATTGCAATTGAGTCCATTATCTACTTTGGGACCAGCAAATGAAAAGAAGTTGGTTACACACATTAAGGAACTACAGAAGTTTGGTTTTTCTCCAACCCGAACCACTGTACGATCTATGGCTTTTGAACTGGCTGTCAAACTGAATCTTCCACATAAATTTAATGTCGAAAAACGCATGGCTGGATATCCATGGCTCGATTCCTTTTTGAGGCGCAACAAAGAGCTTTCCGTAAGAAAAGCAGAAGGTGTGTCTGCAGCTCGATATATAGCTATGAACAGAAAGGACGTTGCATCCTATTTCGAGCTTCTGGAAAATACTCTCCTTGAGCACGATTTAATGAATAAGCCAGGACAAATTTATAATGTTGATGAAACAGGTCTCCAGCTGAACAACCGACCTGGCCATGTTATTGCCCAGAAAGGGTCAAGAAACGTCGCTGCAGTTACGTCCGGAGAAAAGGGGGAGACCATTTCAGTAATTGCATGTTGCAATGCAGAGGGGTCATTTATACCCCCAACGTGCATTTTTAAAGGCAAGAATAAGAAACCTGAGTTTGAGGACGGAATGCCTCCGGGTGCTTTAGTGTTCATGGGAGAAAAATCGGCATATGTTAACAATACCCTATTTTTACAATGGCTAAAGGAACAATTTGTTCCACGAAAGCCCCAGGGGCATGTTTTGCTCATTCTTGATGGGCACGCATCACACTGTAGCAGTGTAGAAACTTAGAATACGCTGCAGAGAATGAAATCATTTTCGTGTGTCTCCCTAGCCACACGACGCAGTTTCTGCAACCTCTTGATAGAGGAGTTTTCAAATCTCTGAAGAGTTTTTATTACGAAGAATGCAACGCGTTTATGAGAAGAAATCCTAATCGGCGTATTAATAGGCCAGTGTTTGGAAAATTACTAGCTGCAGCGTGGGAGAAATCTGCAACAGTAAAAAATGCGGTATCTTCTTTCAGGGCAACGGGAATTGTCCCATTCGATCCGTCAACAATTCCTGACTATGCGTATCTCACCGATCCTAATACTAGACAAAACGAACCCGATAGAATAGGAAATAAGAATGATACAAATGCAACTCTCCAAGAAGAACCGACGGCCTCGATTGACAGCGCAGGAAGCGACAACGAAGGCACAGAAATCCTACCAAATACGTCAGCTGGAACACAGGCTTCGAAGACACCAGAGAAAAGAACTCCAGGCAAACTTTTAGATGAAATTACCCCGGTGCCTATCGCAGAAGCTGTGGCCTCTGTTCGAAAAAGAAGTAGGCAACTGGCTTCTATCTTGACGAGTGCAGACAATATTGGCATTAAAAAGAAGAAGTTAGATGAAAAGGTGCAACGCGAGGTGAAGACAAGAGAGAAGAAAGAAAACAGGAAAATGAAACTGAGTAAGATTACTACGAGACAAGAGCAAGTGAGGTCTAGAAAACGCCAGTCCAGTTCTTCGGAATCAGAACTAGAAGAAGACATTGTCGTCTACGATGATTCATCTGATGATTACGAAGGTGAAGCTAATAAATGCGTAGGTTGCGGAGAAAATTACGAAACCACAACAAAATCAGATGACTGGATTAAGTGTGTTCGGTGCTCCAGATGACTACACGAAGGATGCACAAAATATTCAGATGAATGTGACCTCTGTGGAAAAGTGGTGTAGGAACATGAGTAGTTACGGATGACTTTAACATTCATTTAAACACACTATTTCGATACTTTTCGCCTGAGTCATCTCACCTCTACAGTAAAGGTGAGATGGCTCACAAAAGAATTTTTTATTTTATTTTTTTTTATCATAATTAACTAGATTGTTTCTTATTCATGGTTTCAAAAGTATAGTTTAAGTGTTTCTTGTTATTTTTGTGAATTTTAAATTACTTTTTGAGTTATAATAAAGAAGTTACGATTTAAAAAAAAAAAGTGGGCCATGTCTCCTAGAATTACCCTATATCGCTCTTAGATATAGCGAACGAAGGCGAACGAACGATAGCAAACCACCGAATTCGCATAGTGTAAACGGCTAAGCGAACACGAACGAATGTATGCAGTCGCATTCGCGGAGATTCGTTGCATCATACAGCGAACGAAGGCGAACGATTGACAGTAAATCACCCAATCCGCATAGAGTAAACGTCTAAGCGAACACGAACGAAGGGATACGTTCGCATTCGCGGAAGTTCGTTGCTTGAGCAAACTTTAGAACGAATTCGCGCCCAATTTAAACGGTATTCGGTTGCATCTGCTGTTTGACGTTTAATTACGTCATAACTTTGTGATTTAAATTCACATTGCTTTTTCAAAAATGGAGTGGTCGAACGATCTCGTTATTCAATTAATTGAAAAATATCGGGAAAGGCCGTATTTATGGGACCCAAAAGATAAGAATTATAAACTGAAATCAAAGAAAAGTGATGGATGGAAGAACATTGGAGATTTTTTTAGTTGTGAGGCAGGAGAAGCAAAGAAAAAAATGGATTCTTTGCTGTCTTCCTTTCGAAGGGAACGTCAGAGACAAGTCAAATCAGGAGCTGGAGCAGATGAGGTCTACAACTCATCATGGTTCGCTTTTAAAAGTATGCTGTTCCTTATGGACAAATTTACGCCGAGAAATACGCGAAGTACACAGAAAGCTGATGTAAGTACTTAAAAATGACTAAGTAGGCAAAATGAATATTAATTATCTCAAAATAATAGTAGTTTGTATACCAAGGCATTGCAGTTTAGCTTTTTATCATGAATGTGGATTTAGTTGCCGAGGCCCGTAGGGCCAAGGCAAATAAACCACAATCATAGAAAATTGTTTGAGTACATTCACGCATATGACTCTTGCCACTCCACAGCCCCTTCTGCTGAAAAGTATTCAGCAAATTCCCTCCTGATTAATTCACAATTTGCCGCAGGTTTTCTGCCTATTTTTTTAATTGGCAAAAATGAATTTGATCTTTCATCTGCATTTCGCCAAGATCCTGGAATCAAACGCCCTTCTTTTTCATAGTCAAAAGTTCCATTTGGAGTGTAATGATTTCGAGAACTGCTACTTTTTCGTAAAAAAATATGTAAATAAACACATGCTAGCACAACACTTGTTGAGCTTTCTGGTTGAAGAAGTAATGGCTTTCGCAAAACTCTAAACATTGCTGACATAATACCAAAAGCGTTCTCTACAACGCGGCGTGCTCTTGATAACCTATAATTGAAAATTCTTTTAATCGATCCTTTTTCCTGTGTACCAGAATAAGGTTTTAGTATATGCTCTTGTAGGGGAAAGGCATCATCTGCTACAAATACATATGGTACTACGTTTCGTCTGTTTACAAGAACTTCATCCTGGGGCAGATTTAGTTCATTGTCTTGTAGTTTTTTGTTTAATACACTGTGTCTAAAAACACCTCCATCTGAAATTCTGCCTTGGCATCCCACATCAGCGTAAAGGAAACAGTAATCGGCATCCACAAGTCCCATCAAAACGATGCTAAATGTAGACTTATAATTAAAAAACTCAGTTCCGCTGTTGATTGGTGCTTGTAATACGCAATGTTTGCCATCAATGAAACCGACACAGTGAGGAAAGTTCCAAAATTCTTCAAAACTTTTTGCAACAGCTGACCACTCCTCTGGTGTAGAAGGCATCTAAAATCAACAAAATGGTTCTGAAAATCGTTAAAATAAAATCTTAATGTGAATGTTTGCAATTACAACTAAACAACATGTAGAAAATATACAAATATCTATATATATGCTAGAGTTTGTTCTACTTTGTAAGGAATTTGTTAAATATAGCTATGAATACATTTTACAGGAAAAGGAAATTAGTATGGACGATGATGAAAGTGAAGATTTAAGTTCAGTTGTGAATTACGAAGAACCAGTAGTTTCAGAAAATGATGAAATAATAGCAGTACCTTCCACATCCAATGAAAAGACACAGGAATTTAAATCTCCTAGAAAACCTGTATTGGGAAAAAGGAAGGCTGCGCAGGATCCTAGGGTAGATGCAGCTTACAAACTATTAGAACAAACTGTTTCCACGCGTACCCCTAGAGACCAAAGCTATATTTTTGGAGAACATGTTGCTGCAAAACATAGAAAATACAGCGAGTACACGAAAAGCATGATTGAGCATTTAATTTCCAACATTCTTTTTGATGCAGATATGGGAAAGTACAATCAACCTAATACGGGACTATTGTCTGTGACTGTGCCATCAGCATTTCCATTACACCACTCTCAGCAATCTTCAGGGTATTCACAACCTTTACAAGCGTCAAATTTGGGAAATAATAATATCCAAAACAGGCAATCCAATTCGTCATTATCACCGGAGTCTGCTATGTCACAGTCCATTTTGTCATCACAGACGTACAATTCTCCGCGGTTTTTAGTTCGTTCAGAAAGTTTCTCCCGAAACCTGTCAGACAATTTTGAAAATAGCGAGGAAGAAGGAAACGAGGACAACCGAGGAAGAGATAGAGAGAGGCAGTGGATAAAGAAATAAAGGAAAGATAATTGGATGAAAACTGTAGTGATATGGAAATTGAACATTCAAAGACAGCGAAGAATGTTTTAAAAAACCGATTTAATATAATTAGTAGAATTAGTAGTGTATAGAGAGTTTTGTTTTTTTGATTTTGTTATTTTCTATTACTGCTGCATTATGAAAAGAAAGTTGAAAAGATATTATTTCTTTGGTCTTACCTTTACATAATCGAACAATGATTCAATTATAGCTGCACAGACGTGTGGTACTACCGCCGAGATCGTAGATTTTGAAATCTTAAAGAGATACATTAAACTAGTGTAATAATCTCCTGTTGCCAAAAATCGTAGTGTCACGGCCAGTCTTTATTGCACAGGAATAGCTTCACGAAAACTAGTATTCTTTTTTGAAATTTTGGGAGCAATCATATTCAACAGAAATTCAAAATCGGCTGCCGACATCCTACAAAAGTTTTGGAACTGCCCGGATTCTAGTTCTATCCTTAAGTTGCTCATTAAATCTGTGCCACTATATATTTCTCTACTTCTAAATAAGGATGTCATCCACCAGCGTCTTCTTCTTCTTCGTTTTCTTTCAATAAGTTCACTAATTACTATGAATGCTGCACTTGTAATGACAACGTCAGCGTCTGACATGTTATTATTGTTCAATAATAATATAAACAAAAATACGCGAACGATACCGAACCGAAACGAATGTGAGAATTCGCTTTCAGTGTAAACGAATAAGCGAATTCGTACGCCAAATAGCAAAATCTCCGAACGTTCGTTCACATTCGTCTATTCGCCTTCGTTCGCGTTCGTTCGCTGTATCTAAATGCACCTTAAGGCATTGGACAACCTTTGTATATGCTCTTTCTCAAAACGAAAATAATGTCGAAATTCTTCTGAGGTTAATCTCTCTATGTTTAGTCTGCCATAAGTAACTGATCGTAAACGTATATTACGGCGTGGATGCAGTAGATTGAGCAAAACTGCGTCTTCCAAATCGTCATCATTTATATTTCCAAATACAGCTGCTTGTAATACATCTTCCATTCTCTAGAAAAATTGTTTCGCACGTCATTTAGAACGTCTTGCAAAACCTCAAACTTTCAAACATACGTCAACTACATTTTCACATACTATAACGTTCACGTTGACGTATAACGTACCCGTTAAAACGGCTTGCAAAAACTCCCTAATGACAAAAATTCAAACGTCAACATTTAACAGCGGTTAAAAATGTGTCAAAATTTAATCGCATGTGAATAATTTTAACATGATTATTTCCTTCATATCCATAATAATGCGTAATCACTATGGTTTCTGTCAGTTTAACAATGGCAAAATTTAAACGTCAAAATTTAATCGCGGTTAAATTTGTGTCAAAATTTAATCGCTTGTGCATAATTTTAACATGATTCTTAAAGGTGCTTCATCAACTGAATTTTATCTATTTATTCAGGAAATAATCACTCCGAACATCCCGCGTGCATGTAAACTAGCCTGAATAAATTCTGACGATTTTCTGTCAGAATGTTTTGCTCTGAAGAAATATATCTCGTAAATTTTCCGCCCCAAAATCCCTCGTGCTGCGCACTCGGGATTCTTGTTGAGCGGCAAATTTACTTGACAAATTTCTTAGCAAAACATTCTGACAGAAAACGTCAAAATTTAATCGGCTATTTTACTGCACTCGGGATATTACTGTTGATTATTAAAAATGTTTCACTAACTGAATTTTATCTATTTATTCAGGAAATAATCAGACCGAGCATTCCACGTGCATATAAACTAGCCTGAATAAATTTTGACGGTTTTCTGTCAGAATGTTTTACTCCGAAGAAATATATCTCGTAAATTTTCCACCCCAAAATCCCGAGTGCTATGCACTGGGGATTCTTGTTGAGCAACAAAATTACTTGACAAATTTCTTAGCAAAACAATCTGACAGACAACGTCAAAATTTAATCGGCTATTTTAATGCACTTGGGATATTACTGTTGAATATTTCAATGTTGAAAATAGATAGGGAATTCATATGGTTACAATACTTTCTGCTGCTTAGGCACCCCGTTATGGTCTTCCTAGATAAATCCAACAAGGTAATTACCATGTAAAAGGTTGCCTCAATCCTTTCTAAGAAGATTAGATAAGATGCAAATTACCGGATCTTTCTATGCATTTTCTTAACTACCATCCCCTTTTTGTAATATAAATATAAACAATCTAATAATGGCTACTAAAAATAATGGCGTACATCCAGTAGTTTATGCACTTCTACCGAACAAACAACAAGCCACATACAACCGAATGTTCGAATTGATTAAAGGTTTAATTCCAAACTTACAACCAGTAGCAATCCACTGTGATTTTGAACAAGCAGCATTTACCGCCATGAAAGATTGTTTTCCAGGCGCGAACATCAAAGGATGTTTCTTTCATTTAGCCCAAAATATGAGAAAGCATTTGGGTGCAAGGGGACTTCTTAGGGAATATAATAACTTAATAACGATCCACAATTTGCGCTGAGCGCCAAAATGGTAACTTCTTTGGCGTTTGTGCCCACTGCTAACTTGGACGAAGCTATTGATGTTCTCGCCAATGATTTACCTGCAGAGCTGCAACCACTCCTCGATTGGTTTGAAGACAACTATGTAGGACGTATGAACAGGTATATACAATTTTTTACGATTTTCAATATGGATACTATACTACTTGTATTAATCATTTACAGACGAGGAAATGGTATATGTCCACCCCTTTTTCCCCATGAAATGTGGAACCTTCATCAAAGAACATTCAATGGACAAGACCGAACAAATAACCATGCGGAGGCCGCACATAGAAGACTTCAGTTGGAATTGGGAATGGATCACCCAACAATCTGGAAATTTATCGAGGGGTTACGGAAAGTGCAGAAATGACGGGATACTTACTACGAACAACTTGTTGCTAGTAATCCTCCACCATTAAAATTAAAAAAATATAGAGATGCAGACTCCGATATTTTAGAATATCTTAGGGACTTAGCACATAATTATGAAATGTAAATAACATTACGTTATATTAAATATAATAAATATTACGTTGAATTAATGACAAATGATTTTTCTTATTAAACGGCGCATTTTATTTGTATTGACTTAAAACTTTTAAATGTTACGACGGCGAATCGGCCTGACGGCGAATTGGTCGACGGCGAACCGGGCCGACGGGGAAACGGCGACGGCGAATCGGCGACGGCCAATCGGCGACGGCCAATCGGCGACGGCGAATCGTACCAGACCCTGGTTTAACTTCCTCTTATTTTGTGGTTTGTGAATTACTATGGAATCATTTATAAGGGAAGTAGTGGACTCGCAAAAAGTGTGTTAATAGACAGGATTGGAAGACTGAATTGCAAAAAAAAGAACGGTAATGCATGGCGTTTTACACGTTGTTCTTACATTTTTGAGAAGCCTCTTTGGTAATTTTATTATAGGTACTCCTGCAAGAATTTGCATCCTCAGTTAATGAAATGTAAGCATGGTAATGGGATACTTAAGTGCCTATCGCTTACAATTCCCGAAATTCAAAGTTTCAAGGATATGTTCTATAAAATTCCAAACAAGTTGCAACAAGACCAGTTAATTACAAGATTTAGTGTTGCCTCTGGACCTGTTAGACGACGTGGCAAGGAAAATAAGAAAACCAAAGGTACGTCGATTGCATATTTTATTAGGAAACAGGATGGTACAGAAGTACGTGTATGTAGAGATACATTTCTCAATATTCTGGGGATTACTAACCACTGAGTTTTGGGTGTACTTAATCGTTTTTGTAAAACTGCAAAGGTACTAGAAACTCGAGGAGGTAATCGCAAAGATCAACTTTATTCGAAAAAGCTAGAAGCCGTTAAAGGCTTCATCAAATCACTAAAAGCACTAGAGTCACATTACTGCAGAGGAAAGTCTGTTAGACAGTATTTGCCATCAGAACTGAATATCTCAAAGCTTTATAAAATGTTTCTTTCTGAAAACATTGACGGTGAATTGGCAACCATAAAGCAAAGTTACTTTCGTCACGTTTTCGTTACTTACTTTAACGTTGGTTTCGGCTCTTCCAAATCAGATACTTGTCCTACATGCTTTGGTATCAGTGAGAGCCTAAAGATAGAAAAAGATACCGAAAAGAAAAACAAATTAAGAACGGATTTGAGAGTACATAAAGCGCGAGCAAAAGCTTTTTACGAACTTTTGAAAGAGAGGAAGCAAGGATTTTTGACATTTTCTTACGATTGTCAGAAAAACTTAGTTTTGCCGAAGGTCCCTGGCCAAAAAGCATATTACAGCCGCCAGCTATACTGCTATAATTTTAGCGTGATCAAGGGTTCGTCAAAAGATCCACTTCTACGAAAAAATGTTTTCACATACTCGTGGTTAGAAACTGAAAGTCCGAAGGGCTCTAACGAAATAGCATCGGCCGTATATCATTGTCTAAAACGTAATGAATCCGAAATGGCAGGTGTTAATACTGTTCGGTTAGTATCCGATGGCTGTGCCGGCCAAAATAAAAACACTATTATTGTGGCAATGGCTATGAAATGGTTACAAGAAGCCCCAAAACAGATTAAAGAAGTGGAACTAGTGTTTCCTATAACCGGCCACTCATTCATGCCTCCTGGCCGTGTTTTCGGCGTTTTAGAAAAAAAGTTCAAAAAAAAGGAGACCATCGTAGATCCATCGAAACCTTGTTTCTACTTGGACGAGACTGGTTTATTAGTAATTGGAAAAGTGCGACAGAGAAAGTACTTAAACCTCCAACTTCACTACATTTTAAAATTTCCAAGAGCAAACGCGTGCTTTTACAACGAAAAAAGAAATCTAATAATATTGTAGTAAATGGAGAACTTCATTCTAAAACTGCGCTTACTAACCCAAAATCTATTACCAGAAAAGGCAAAACTGTTTCAGAAATAGAACCACAGGTACTAGAAATGGGAAATCAAGTCAAATCTCAAAAACTGAAAGACGTGAACATGCTTTTGACTCTCAATTTTGGCCAGGAATGGAAGGACCAAGAAAGATGCAAATTCTATTCACAGTTGATGTCTTCCGAGGGGACAATTGACGACGAGGACGATGAACCCCTCTGCGAGTTTGTCTAAGAATCTGGCTATGTTTAATTTCATATTTACCTTTTTATGTTTCTATATTACAAAATAAAATTAGTTTTGCAAAAAAAGTAACATTTATTTAAGTTATTGAACTTTCTACAATCAATATGTTTCTATCTTTGTAATTTTTTTGAATCAAGGATCGCTGAAAACATGTTAAAGCCGCCTTCCCACGGCGTGTGGATCGACGAGCGGCGCGTGGCTCGCCAAGCCACGCCGAGCCAAGCTTGGGCGAGCCTGGAGCATTCCCACGGCGCGTCGTATCGCGAGCACGTTAATAATAGCATAGACAGAGGCTCGGACAAGATAATCCGAGCCTGCCACTTCTGTACGCAGTTGAAAATGGACAAGTTCGTACTCTTTGGAACGTTATCACGAGCCGTAGTTAGGAATCAGGCTCCCCAAAAAACACTTCTAAAATGATAGGGTGTGCACCCGAAGATATAGTTTAAAAAAAGTACACTACCTGGAATGACCTTGCGGATCTAAATGTGGAAGGCTACATATTTTTGCGATTGCAAAGAAGCAGAAAAAAATATTTTCCGAAATTTTTTTATTACTAAAAATTTATGAATTTTATGCGTACATCGCATTTGCAAGCTTAGTTTTGAATATTTCTCAATGATTTTTAAACCATTGGAAAGATTATTCTTTCTGTATTCAGATGATGTCAAATTAATCAAGAAATTATTTTTAGCAAATGCTACAAAAATTGTTTAAATAAAGCGTAATGGGAATGCGCGATATACATTTCGGCATCGAGATATTTTGAAAACAATTGCACATAAAGGCATACTTCCAGCGTATGAAATGTATAGAAAAAAATCTGGTGTGATACACTCACACAACTTCCTTTTACAGTGATCTTATAATTAATCAAAAATTTCAGTTTTAATTTTTAACCATTTGTCAAAAATTTTCAAAAATTACAAATTCTACAAAAACGGTACAAAATAGAGCGTTAGTTGAAGAGACAAATTTTTTCTAGAATATTAAGGTGAATTCAAAAATGTAATAATATACCGAGTGTTTTATTTAAAATAGGAGTTAATAAGAAAAATAGGAAAAAAAACAAAAGAAACCCACTTTAAAAGTATTCAACTGGAAAATCACTTCATCAACACACATTAAAAATGTAATAACAATGTAAAGTTTAAAAAAAATCGTTAGAGCTGTTTTTGAAAAAATCGAAAAAAACTGAAAAATCACAAGAGTAAACACCTACTTCCGGTTACGCGATTTTCTTCAAAAGCTTGCTGTCTCATATACATAGTACACAAAACTTATATATGAAGTTTCAACGCCATACCTCTTTTCGTTTTTGAGATATTCTGTTCACAGACAGACAGACAGACAGACAGACACACACACAGACACACACACAGACAGACAGACAGACCAATAAAAAAAAATATGTTTTTTGGGTTCAGGGGACTCTAAAACGTGAAGATCTGTTGAAAACTCAATTTCGAATTTTTGGGGTGAATCCAATACTTCCTTTATTGTAAAAGGAAGTAAAAATAGAGAAATGTTTAGTGTAAGAATTATCTCTATTGCTTTATTGTTGTAAAAAATACGATTTATTTTTGTACATCGCTTCGTTCTTTTCCGCTGCGTGTTTTGAGTTAGCTCAGACATAATAGATATCTACCTCAAAAAAAAAAATGTAGTCCTAAGTATTGGACTAAATATTCCTTAGTACCCTAGGAACAACCCTCTAGGGTGCCGGCGTCATATCAATATCATAAAAATATCTTTTGTTCAGGTAAAGTACCTTTTCTCTTTCGAACATGACAAAACATTAATAAGAAAAGTTATCCAGAATCTAGAATTATGGCCCCATGCAAAATTACAGAAACATTGAGTTACTTTTATAAAACCTTGTTTTTCTAGAAGAATTTGCAAGTCGTTAATTTGATATGTTAATGTTTTTTTCTAGTGAAAATTTTGTAACCAATTAGATTAGGCCTATATGGAAAATAAAACTTAACAACTATTATTATGAAAATAAAAAACTCATAACATTTAGCTTGCAATAAGAAGTGTGTTATTTTTGAAGTAGGCAGCGTTAGCACAAAAATGATCAATAACATTTCTTGTGAACTGGTAGTTTTCTCGTAATTTTTTTTTTGTGGTTATAGCTGCTTTATGAGAAAAACACTGCATTAGTTTTATATTATTATATTTTCTCCCTTAAGTTGTAATAAATAAATGATATGGGTATAATAAATCTTTGAATATGATTTTTAATTATTTGAATAAATTAAACAGCCCTAACTAACATAGTTTTTGTAATTTTCCTAGCTATACTGTAATAATGCTTACATTTGTAATTCTAATTTACTCTCATCCCAGGGTTAGGTCGCGGAATCTAATTAAAAAAAGAACGAATATGAACTTGCTTTTGCTATCATTACTAATTAACTACGTTTGGCTATCAAAATTATTTATTTATGGTCCTATTTTAAAATGAATCATTTAATTGTAAGCACTCTGTATATCGTTATTTTTCTAATAGGATTTAACAAGTGGGTTATATTGTTTAACTGATGCGAACAAATAGAAAACCAAAGTGGTTTCCTTGCTTCGAGAATACGTAAACAAGCTGACAATTTTAATTAATTTCTCGATGTCCGCGCAATTAACGCTGTTGCTATGCGATAACAATAGAATGTAAGTATTTCGCGTCATAAACAAAACACTTCCACCCACGTCACGAAGCGGAAGTGACGCTCTAAGGGACGCTAACCAAGCCCATTCACAAAACTAACACTTTTAGGAGGCAATTCTGACCTTTTGATGACTTCTCCGTTGAAAATAGGGCTGCCTGCCCCTCGCTGGAACTTCCACGATGCTCTGGGCCACTCGTTATTGTTTGCCTGCAGTTAGTAAGGCTCAAATCTGCGCTGGAACCTACCTGGTAAACGGCTGATGCTCTCGGACATCTCTGGAACCGCTTCCAATGAAGTTGGAGCCCCAAATCTCGTGCTCCGCTGTGGTATACTCCCGCTGCTTATTCACTCGTATAAGAACTTATAAAGCTGTCTGGACCTCCGTAGAATCTGCCCAAAACACCATCGCTTCCACTGGACCACTTCGACACCTCGTATTTTACCTGCCCGGAAGCCCAATGCAAGGCAAAACTTCCACAAGTAACCCAGGACACAATCACTCAATTAAACAACACTTTTAATTAACTTGGGTATTTATTAACTCATAAAATAATTTGCTTCTCTGGGGCAGCTTGGCAATTTCACAACCAAACCTTTCGCAAAAGCTACCCCAACTATTTTGTTTACAGTTTACCAATTGTTACATGAATTGCCAAGCCTGCTCTAATTTCATTATGTTTTAAACAAAGATAAAGCTATTTGAAAACGTCATTATGCAATTATTTTCATGGCCTATGCTATTTCTTAACAATTCTGAAATTCAATTACTGAACATTCTTATAATAAATATTTGTTTTGTTGGTTATGTTTTTAATTACTATTAATTATTATACGAAATATAAAGGCTATAAAAATGGAAAAAAGTAGGTCCGATTTTGAAATCCGGAAAGGAGTTCCTTTATCGCCGATCTTATTTAATGCAGCGTTAGAACAGTTATTTAGAAAACTGAAATGGAAAAATTATCGTAAACAGCAAACATATTAACAACAGCACAAAAGCAGCAGTAACAATTAATAGCAAAAAACTTGAATATGCAACGAAAGCAACATATCTAGGTCAAATTATATCATTTAGAAAATCAGAGAAGAAAGAAATCCAGCACAGGATAAGTAAAACCTGGAAGAAATTCTGGTCACTCAAGTATGTTTTCCAAGGGAGTTTATCAGCAAATATTAAAAAATAAGTGTTCAATAAATTTGTAATGCCGGCTTTGACATATGGAGCACAGTCGTGGTCATTAAACGGGCACAAAATCGGCTATTAGTAACGCAAAATAAAATGCTGAGGTATATTCTAAAGTTAAAATTAAGTGATCGTGTAAAAGTCGAAGAAATAAAAGACGTGTAGCATGCCGGGATGTGCGCAAGTGGTTTAAAAAGCGCAAATGGAACTAGGCCGGTCATGTGGCCAGGATGGCAAAGATCAACCACGGAATGGTCTTCAGCATTAGCGAAAAGAAAAATATGAAGACCTAAAACCAGATGAGAGGATAATATCAAGAAAATGCCAGGAACACAATGGATGAAGACAGCACAAGACAGACCGAGAATGACAAAAGTTGGGGAGGCCTTTGCCCGAACGCGCGATGATTAAATGCTATTATTATTATTTATATTAATCTTGAAATTTCTGATTTTTAGTGATTACCGGTGACATTACTCACGTATAACCAATCAGCGTAATATAATTAGGAGTAGGTATAATATATACAAATGATTTGCAACGCACAGTATATTCGTATCGCGATGCAAATCAGTGATCGGCAAAGCGCGTCGCGCGTGAGACCCAAAACACGCAGCCGAAAATAAATCGTATTTTTTACAACAATAATTCAATAGAGATAATTCTTTCACTAAAAATGTCTCCATTTTTTTGTATACTTTTCATACTTGGAAAGTATACCTTTATGTGCAATAGTTATTAAAATACCTCGATGCTGAAGTTTACAACGCGCATTCCCGGTACGCTTTGTTTAAACAATTTCTGCAGCATTTGTTAAAAATAGTTTTGTGTTTAATTTGCATCATCTGAATCCGGAAAGAATAAGCTTTCCACTGATTTAAAAATTATTGATAAATATTCAAAAATAATCTTGTAGATGCGATGCATGTATAAAATTTATAAATTTTTACTTCCTTTTTTACAATAAAGGAAGTATTGGATTTATCCCAAAAATTCGAAATTGAGTTTTCAACAGATCTTCACGTTTCAGAGTCCCCTGATCCCAAAAAACATATTTTTTTTCATTGGTCTGTGTGTCTGTGTGTCTGTGTGTCTGTGTGTCTGTCTGTCTGTCTGTCTGTCTGTGAACAGAATATCTCAAAAACGAAAAGAGGTATGGGGTTGAAACTTCATATATAAGTTTTGTGTACTATGTAGATGCGACAGCAAGCTTTTGAAGAAAATCGCATAACCGGAAGTAGGTGTTTACTCTTGTGATTTTTCAGTTTTTTTTGGATTTTTTCAAAAACGGCTCTAACGATTTTTTTCAAACTTCTCATTTTTATTACATTTTTAATGTGTATTGATGTGAGATAGGTGATTTTCCAGTTGAATACTTCTAAACTGGGTTTCTTTTGTTTTTTTTTTTCTATTTTTTTATTAACTCCTATTTTAAATAGAACACCCGGTATGTTATTACATTTTTGAATTCAGCTTGGAATTATAAAGAAAATTTGTCTCTTCACCTAACGCTATATTTTGCACCGTTTTTGTAGAATTTGTAATTTTTTAAAAATTTTGACAAATGCTTAAAAATTTAAAATCAAATTTTTCCCAAATTATAAGATCAGTGTAAAAGGAAGTTGTGTGCGTGTATCACACCAGATTTTTAGTAATAAAAAAAATGCCGGAAAATATTTTTTCTGCTTTTTTGCAATCGCAAAAAAATGGAACCCTCCACAATTAAATCCGCAAGGTCATTCCAGATAGGGTACGTTTTTTAAACTATATTTTGGAGTGCACACCCTATAATCGAATTTATGGCCCCCGATTCCTGAATACCGAGCCAAGGCGAGCAAAAAGGTCGAGGCGCGTTTCCTTTGACTCGTGCAAAATTTACCGCCAGTCGACGGGAAGCCCGAGCCACGCCAACGCGCCACGAGCAACCTCTTTCCCACGCCACGGCGCGAGGCTCGGCGAGCTTTTACCTGCTTTTGGCGAGCCTCGCGGCTTGGATGCCAATATTGTGCGATTATTTAACGAGCCGCGCCAACGCGCCGCGAGCTACACCCTTCCCATGGCGCGAGGCTCGCCAAAAGCAGGTAGAAGCTCGCCGAGCCTCGCGCCATGGGAAGGCGGCTTTAGACTTTTATTAAATGTAATCTGATATCGTTCCTACCTTAGATTATTTTTTTCTTAATAATAGTAGTTCAAGAAAGTTCAGATTTTATTATCAAAACCGGACAAATCCCATTTTTAGTTTCAATACCGGACATGTACACCAAAAAAAGAGCTTGTTTTTTAAAATTATGGAAAAGTCTTTGTTGAAAGCTTGTGAAATATATAAAATGAATGAGTAATAAATTGAAATAACAGGTTAGCCAAATATCAGTTAGCTAGCACAATGGAACATTTTTTCCCCTTTTTCCCGAAAACTGTTTTAAGTGACATGTCCGGTTTTGAAACTAGGCGCCTCGTATATAAGCAACTAAAAACGATGAAGTCCGAAGCTTTCGGAATTGATAATATAAATTTGAAAATGTTGAAGATTGTTATGTCGTTTTGTAGCTATGCAGTAAGAGAAGTGTTTAATAGTTCTTTAGCAACGGGCCTGCTTCCTCAAATTTGGAAAACAGCCATTATAGTACCAATACCTTAAGTTTCGAACCCTAAGGACAATACAAACCTTCGACCCATAAGTATTTTGCCAACTTCATCGAAATTATTTGAAAAGATTGTATTTCTTCAATTATGGGAATATTTAGATACTTACGCCATATTTCCTTTACGTCAATCTGGGTTTAGGGAAAGGTGCAGTACTAACACTGCTCTACTTAAAATAGTAAATGATGCATATACCGCTATGGACAGTGCAATGGTTACATTTTTGGTTCTGTTAGACCAGTGATTCCCAAAGTGGGCGATATCGCCCCTTGGGGGGCGGTGGAACGATCCAGGGGGGCGATAGTAGCCACGGATGCATTTGGGGGGCGGTGAATAAAAATAAGGGGGCGGTGAAAGCTTAAAGAGGGAAGAGAAGATAAGAAGATTTAGAAAAACCATTCGTACATATTTCATCTATTGTGTAACATAATGTAACATTATTTTCCAAATAACCACACAAAATGGAAGTTACAGATTTATTTATTTCATGAAGACTATTTACCATTATTAAATGTTTTTATTCTTCTTCATACCATTTGTTACTTTAATTATTCAATCTGTTGATTCACCGTTGCTTTATTTTACTTTATCACACCCTTTAATACATCATCCAAAAAGTAAATACCATTATAATAAAGGGTTTTTTCTACTCATGACATTGAAATCAGTCATTTTGACATTGATTCCGGTGGTTGAAATTGCATTTCAACCACTCGAGATTGAAATGCTCGGACTACCGGGATTTCAAACTGTTTGACATTCAATTGGTGACAAGAGAAATGTCACTTTATGTTTACTTTTTTCTAAAGTGCATTAATTTGTTAAAATGAGTGAAAATTCGTAGAAAAAATAGTATATGCAACTCGTGGCTGATAAAATTTCAACGTCTCGAGTTACTTTTTTCAACTCGCTTCGCTCGTTGAAAAAAACCACTCTCAACGTTGAAATTTTATTTCAACCACTTGTCCCATAATATACTATTATTATTAAAATTTGCTTTTACTCAAAATACAGGTTACAAATTCAGAAAAGATTTGTTTATTTTAAAAATATAATTTTCTCTAGCAATAAAAATTTATACATTTCTATACGGTGTATTTTATTATAACATTTCATAATTGACTTTTTCAAATAATTACTTGAGTTTGGCTTTCACTTTAGTTAGTCCGATTGTCAGTTAATACCTACAAATTAAAATCTAAGCTCTGATGTTACCAAACAACTATTCCAACTAAATCAACTTATATGCTCGAACCTTTTTAATAAACTATTCACAATTTAATAGTAACTGTATCTAATGTATCATTCATTAAACAATTCTCAAATATTTATGTTGTACTTTTAATGTATAAATTCCCCATTGTACTTTTCTTTCAAAATAATTTCCTACCTAGAAATACTCTTATAGATAATTATCAGTCTCAAGAAGCTACCACTACAAATCTTTCTGTTTGTTCGCTTAAAGAATGTAGATTTCCAGGGGGCGCTGAGTATTTTTTTTTCTGAAAAGGGGGCGGTAGGCCAAATAAGTTTGGGAAACACTGTGTTAGACCAAAGCAAGGACTTTGACGTGGTTAACACCGAGCTGTTTTTAGCTAAACTAAATTATAATGGAATAGACGCTAATGCGTTGGTTTCGCAATTATTTATCTCATCGGCTACAAACTGTTAGAATAAATAAAACACACTCAGAACACAGAAAAACTATCAATAGCGTACCTCAGGGCAGCATACTAAGCCCAACTCTGTTCTCAATATATACCCAGGACTTGCATCAAGTCATCAAAGACTGCCGGATACATATGTACGCTGATGATCTTCAGATATATTATAATAGCTTTCGCCGTTTAAAATATAATAATAGGGTTTTAAATACAATAATTATTATGGCAAGGGATACTACACTTTATAAAATGTATTAGTTTCAATTAACAACTTTGCCTATCAAACTCAGGGCAAATTAAAATAATGTAATATTTATTACCAAAAATAAATGGTTTATTGCTCTTTCCTTATTTTATCTATTTGTAATAAATTAGGGCTTAGCTCCGGTGAACATGAAATAAATCTTAACTCAGGGTGCCGGTTCACAAAATTAAGAAAAACTTTGTATGATAAATAATTTTTTGTACGGCAATATTTAACGCGGGTATTGGGCAAATGCACAATTTTCATCTGAAAATTATAACCTCTAAATTTGACTCAGTAAACAAGATGATCTGTCAGTGCAAACTAGCGTAAAATTGAATTTTAAAACACCAAAATCGCAAAAATTCGTCGCGTAATTACTATTAATTCTGTGACGTAGTAACAGCTAACCTCGTTTTGTTTCTAGTTACGTCAAAACCCACGCGCGATCGCTTTGACATAGACTTACAGTGCCACCGCCATATTATTCATACAACAAATATTTCAAAGGCAACTTGATGGAAAAGCATTTACAATCACCCAGTATAATCTTGAATTGTAATGAAAACCCCCTCGTCTGTAAATCGCCTTATTTTTTATCGCCGTTGAATGAGCCATATTAAATTTCACTACTTATGTATTGGCTAATCGGGCGCAAGTCGCAACTTTCCCTGCAGAGCAAAATACTCCTCTACAAAACCATAATTAAACCTATATGGTGCTATGGAATAGAACTCTGGGGCACCGCTAAAACATCAAATATTGAAATACTACGAAGATTTCAATCCAAAGTACTTAGATTCTTAGTTAATGCACCATGGTACATCCCCAACAAAACCATAAGGCGCGATCTTGCAGTTCCAACAGTAAACCAAGAGATACAAAAGTTCAGTGCGCGTTATTACGATCGTACTAGTGATCACCCAAACATCCTAGTGGAGTGCTTACTAGACAATGACGACGAAGTGCAACCGCGTTTAAAAAGATTCAAACCCGCAGACTTAATTGACAGATTCGTCCAACAATAATGTGTCGGCTAACCAATAGTACCAACAGTAAATATGTTAAACTAGTTTAAGATTAATAGAGGTGTGTCATCAGTGGATGCACATCCTTCATTATTCTCATGTTATTAACTACTATATATGTCAAAACAACTACTGAATGTCTTACGACAGCTTGTGGTGTGATAATAAAAAAAACACTATTTGGTGTGGTCGAATATAATTGAAATGGGACTACTATAATAACACTTTTCTTATCGGGTATTTCCCGTGTATGGTTACATGCAACTGCAAGCTTTGTTTCCATAAGATACTATTAAGATTTCAGCCGCCTTTTTGAACAACCGATTGGTGCGGGTCTCATAAGATACAGTTATTGATTTATTATGTGGAACATTAACACGCGTTATGTCTATCTGCTTAAAATGATAGCTACGTGGACGAATATGGATAATATGCATGTCACTCGAGTGCAAAGTTTTGTCACCTCTCCTCGATCTGCCTAATTCGCGTGTGTGCTCAGGTCTGTACCCGTCTAATAAGGATACGGGCTTTGTCTTAATTCATTAGTATACTGCTGACTGGTGCATTATTTGTAGCTTAAAAGAAATCAATTATGGCAAACAAAGTTATTCCAGTTTTTAACTCAAATTCCTAATAAAATGAGAAAAGGTAAACTTTATTGGTGAATTCTGTCTTTCTGTATTTAAAACTAATTTAATTATTTTAGTAAACAATGATTCTGAAGCAAGTACGAATAGTGCAAGTGCATGTCAGAATACGAGTAGTATGCAGTCTACTTGCCAAAGCGAAAAATCAAGTGGTGTAGAACTAATAGGTACTGCAGCTTTTTAGACAACCACATATGAAACATTATGGCGACAGCAGGCTACTACAGAAAGTTGACAATTTCTTACAGTAGCATGATATTATATCATACTAGTCATATCGTAACGGCACAAAGTTATTCAAATAATCCAGACCCTTTTGCATTATTCATTGCTATGCTTTCCAACAAGCTCTCATTTTTATAATTGTACCAATAATAATATAACAATCAATTTTGTAATCGAAATAAAAACAATTCTTAAAAATAGAATTTACTTTGTATAGTCGTCTAAAAAATAGTGTTCATAACTATTGCAGATTTAAGCAAGTTGTCCGATAAACCTTTTCAACCTGGAGATATGCCTAGCCAAATAATTAAAAATAGAGAACGTAAATTTAATTACGAATGGTTTCAAATTTTCCGTGGGTCGATTATGTTGCTGGCATATTGAAAGTTGTTTGTCATTCTTGTGCTAAAGCTAGTGTGCTGGATCTGATTACTTTTTCCCATTCGCATGAGACTAGTTTCGTAAAATCTGGATTCGGTAATTGGAAGAAAAGCATAATTAGAAAGGTTTATAATGCACGAAAGTAGTAGTATTCTCAAAGAAGCGACTGTAAAGTTGTCTCAACTTGGAAAACGTCTATTAGGGGAAGTGGTCACCATGCCGGTATGGGAACCTTCGGCTGCCATTAATATATCCTAACTGCGTTTGAATTTGGCGCCAATATCGGCATATGCTGTCAGAAATGGTTGCATCTAACAGTGGCAGGTTGTTGTAGGTGTTATTACAAGGACTTTTTTGTGAGTAAAGTTTATTTCAGTGATTTGAAGGTAAGTTTTTACATACTTATATGTATAGTTTCTATCAACCGTAAATCTTATGCTAGTAATCTAATTTATATCACAAATATTAATGGATTTTTCTGGCGCATGCGCCAGTCATAACATACACTTAAAAGTTCAGCTTTTATATTTTACAAACAAAACTATTACATTATGACACATGGAAAACATTCGGCTAGTAGTCAAGGGGAAGATGCCGCCGATAGCCGAATGTTCTCCATAATTTATAAGTGGATTAAAAATATGTTGACAAAACTCGTTGAAAAATATGAAAAATGTATTTATTGTAGATGCCTAAGAAATATATGACAAAGACAAACCGCTGCGACATCAGTAAAAATCATATGAAACAGGCCATTAGAGCTGTTTTAACAAATCGTTTGAGTCAGTACAAAGCTGCTCAGGAGTATCAAGTGAAACGCCAAACCATACAATCCCGAATTAAGAATCTTTTAAAGAAAAAGTCAAAGGAAGAACTTTTGCATGATTTGGATGATTCAGACCACGAGAGTGAAGATGAGAGTGCGTTTTCAAACAAATATACATCTCGGCAAATCTTCACCACAATTCAACAGGCAGATGTTGTAGCCTATATAAAGAGGTGCTCCGACTTGAACTACGGTTTGAACTATAACCCTGGCTTATAGCTACAGCAACGCTATAGTTGAGTGTAAAGTACCAAAGAATTGGAAGCTAAATAGAATTGCAGGTTTGTGTCTTGTTATTATTAAGCAATATTTTTTTAACCATATTCAATTCCGTTTTTGTATCTGTATTGTAGAAAAATTATTTTCTTCAAGTCTTGATTGGTTACGTGGGTTTATGCGAAGGCATGGAAAAAAGATATCGCTACGTAAACCAGAAAATATAAGCAGATTTATGGCTTTCAACAAACCAGCTGTGTGTATGACTTTTTTCCAAATACGTATCACTTCTGGAAAAACTTTTTTTTTAATATCCCACTTTATTTGCGATCTGTAAGATTACATTTAGCAAATTATTTGACAATTTATAATATGACATGTCGAAGAGTGCTCGGTAGCACACTTCATATGTTAAATAGGTTTTTTAGACCTTGTGTGACTTTAGGATGATTTACTTAACTACTAAACCTTAATACTAATACTACAATCTAACTTAACTTAAGCATACTCAAAATCTATTGGGTAAATCATTGGGCGCATATCTTACAAGTCTTTTGTTGTTTATTGGCTGGTTTACAAGATTTGTTGCCAAATCATTTGGGTGTACGCTGAGTCGAGCTCTATAATTTGTGCTGAAAATACTAATTTCTTCCTTAACCGTTGGGATTTGGAGATCATGTCGAATAGCTGCATTTGTTACGTACCAGGGCGCATTTACAATCATACGTAGCACTTTGGATTGAAAACGTTCTAGGATCTCTATGTTTGATTTGGAAGTAGTTCCCCAGAGTTGGATTCCATATGACCAAATTGGTTTAATTATGGCTTTGTAAATAAGGAGCTTATTATCGATAGTAAGTTTTGAATTGCGTCCAATCAGCCAATGCATTTTGGTGAGAGTTAGATCTAGTTGTTTTCGTTTCGTGAAGATGTGTTTGCGCCAGGTGAGTCTTCTATCCAGGTGTAATCCGAGATATTTCACTTCTACTTGTTGTGGTAGTTGTTTCTGGTTCAGATGAACATGGGGGCAGGTTTCTCGTCGTAAAGTGAACGTTATATGTGCAGATTTGGTTTCGTTGACTTTTACTCTCCATTTTTTAAACCACGATTGTATTGCATTTAGGGTAGTTTGTAGTTTATGTGTGGCTACAGATGGACCGTTGTCTGTGGTTGGTATGGCGGTATCATCGGCGAAAGTTGCTATTAGAACTTCTGGTGATGTTGGAAGATCGGCAGTGTATATTAAATATAACAATGGCCCAAGAACACTGCCTTGGGGTACACCAGCGTTTATCGGGAAGAGTTTTGTGAGTTCAGTGCCAACTTTGACCAGAAAACATCTATTATGCACGTAGGATTTAAAGAGAAGGAAGTAGTTGAGGGGGGGGGGGGATTGAACGTAACTTGTATAACAGTCCGATGTGCCACACCTTATCGAACGCCTGTGTTACACCGAGAAATGCTGCGGAGCAATATTGTTTGTTTTCAAAGGCTTCATTAATTTTGTCGACGACTCGGTGAACTTGCTCTGTTGTACCATGCATCTGTCTGAAGCCAAATTGGTGGTTGGGTATTGTTTCATTAATATCAAGGATTAGAGAAAGTCTTTTTTGTAGTAGTTTTTCAAATACTTTGGCTGGTATCGGTAGTAGACTTATTGGTCGATATGACTCGATCTCATTGAGTGCTGGTTTAGGAATTGAGACAATCTGTGCCACCTTCCATTGGTTCGGAAAATACCCGTTGTGTAGTATTACATTAAATAGTTGCGTGAGATATTTTATTCCATTATAAGGCAACTCTTTGAGAATTCTGCCAGTAATCAAATCGTACCCCGGCGCTTTCCTGGGACGTAGAGTTTTAACCACGTCATGGACTTCGGCAATTTTAATACGTGAGACTGGTGGCTCAAGTTGGTAGGGAATTTGCAGTAGCTGAGTCAGCTCTTCTTCCTCAGGTTCGTTCTCTGATGGGTGTGGTTGAAAGACCTCGGAGAGATGGTCTGCAAATGGTGGTGAAGCTTTTATGACGTGTTTAGTTTTTTAGTCGTTCCCCATAGAGAATATTCTGTGTCTCAGTGGCTGTGAGTCCGCATAGGAAGTTTTGAATACATGCATTTCTGTTGTCATTGAGGAGCTCTTTTACTTCTTGCACTGCTGCATTGAACAATCGTTTGCTTTCTGGAGTTCTTAGCAAATGACCAGGTAAAAGTGCAGCTTAAAACAACTGATTACTATAGGAAAATTGTGTAAGCTATGAATGAAAAAAAAACAGAATTCCACACATACAAACCGAAGGACGAAAGAAACTTTCAGGTAGTGCTAAAACATTTGCACTACTCAATTAATACTGATGAAATTAAAACTGAAATACAGAAATTATGTCACACAGTAACATATATATGGAATATCAAGCAATACAAAACTAAAACACCACTTCCCATGTTCTTCGTGGAATTGAAAACTGCTGGTAATAATAAAGACATTTACAAATTGGAATACCTTCAACAATGTAAAATTAAATTTGAACCGCCCAAGCACAAACAAGAAATCGTACAATGTGCTAGATGCCAAAGATATGGGCACACCAAAAATTTTTGCCAATTAAGACCAAGATGCGTTAAATGCACAGGGGACCACGCTACTAATCAATGTTTACGAAAAACAAAAACCGCGGAAGTGCGATGCGTCTTGTGCGCAGGAAACCACCCCGAAAACTATAAGGGTTGCACAATCTATAAAGAACTACAGAAAAAACAATTTCCACCACTCCGTCCAAAAATGTACACTCCTCCTGCACATATCAAAACTTACCAACAAACTCAACCAGGACTATTATATTCAACAATAAGCAATCAGAAAAGCCAACAATCTCATAATTACAACAATATTGCACATATACCAAGCCATAATCAACCTCTTCAGCAATCTAACGAGCTACTAGAATTAAAAAAATATGATGAAGGGTTTATTTGAACAAATAAGCACCATGTTAAACCTTCTCACAACCGTGCTTACCAAACTCAAATAATGGACAACTTGTTACGCATCGCCTTGTGGAATGCAAATGGGCTCTGGCAACACGCAGAGGAACTAAAAGTATTTATAAACAACTACAACATCGATATTATGCTTATCTCAGAAACACATTTTACGCAAAAGAGTTACTTTAAAATCCCCAATTATACACTTTATTCCACCAATCATCCAGATGCCACTGCGCGTGGTGGAACAGCTATAATAATAAAAAAATTGATTAAGCACCACCAAATAAACAGCTATAACAAAAATTTCCTACAAGCAACCAATGTGGTAATAGAAGATTCCATTGGCCATCTAACCGTCTCGGCTGTCTACTTCCCTCCAAAACATATAGTAAAACAGGAAAATTATGAAAACTTCTTCAGCACTTTGGGGCGACGATTCATTACAGGTGGCGACTATAATGCAAAACACACTGACTGGGGTTCCAGACTTATTACGCCCAAAGGACGTCAATTACTTAGAACTTTAGAGAAAAACCACCTGAAACATCTATCTACGGGTGAACCCACGTATTGGCCATCAGATAGACAGAAAACACCCGATCTAGTGGACTTCGCTATTACAAAGGGCATCCCCCAAGGCTTTGCTACAGCTAAATCATGTTTTGATTTATCCTCGGACCATTCTCCAATTCTAATCACACTATCCACAGAAGTATTAAGCACAAACAAACAACCGAGTTTAAGCAATAAACACACAAATTGGGAAGAATTCAGGCGATTCGTAGATGACAATCTAACGTTAACCCATGAATGCCCAGCGTTACCAAATTGTAACGCAAACATGCTTTGATAAATCAGTTTGCTGTATGTGTAGTTTCGCTTTTTGGCCAATAGAGGTCTTAGACTTAGATCTATAAAGTGTCAATGCTGATTGTTGAATCACCGCCATTTATTTACAGTGACGTTTTTGTGTTTTTGTACATCCATAATTTGTGACTTCTGTAGAGTGCTACATACTATGGATATCCGATTCACGTAAGTACCTTCATTTCTCAGTAAACTATAATAATTTGCTAATAATATTCAAAATGGCATAAGAAAGGATCAATCTAACCTCTACCCGGGGTTTTGTTTGCATACCTTTGGAAACAGAGGAATACCACGTGTGTAATTTACAGCGTTACCATATGGTAACGCTAGGCGGTTATACTGCTTAGTTGGGATACATCTGTAAAAATTTGTTTATTTTTACAGTCGTGGATTTACACTGGAAGAGGCGCTCCAAATGGCTTATGCTGATGATTTGGATGTAGACCAGATCTTTGTTGAGCCTCCAGATGTAAATGTTTTAACTGATGAAGAGTCCGGTGATGAAGAAGAAACGCCAGATATAAATCATTTACCTGGTCGCCAACTTACTGCTGCGGCAGAAATTGTTTTGCAAAACAATGATCGCATGGGTCTTGATTACGATTACGTAGAAAGCAACGATGATGATCTTGCATCTGGCGACACTCTCCCTGTAAGTAATGAGTCTAAAGAAATACCGCCAAAAATTTGCAAACAATTTTCTTGGGCACAAGGAGATTTTCATGTTCAGCGATCAAATTTTCCAAACGCCGATTTCTCCAAATTTCGAAATTCAACTCCTGTTCAGATGTTTGAATATTTTTTTGATGATGAAGTTATTAACTTTTTGATAAATCAATCACGTATTTACGCAAGTTTTAAAAATTACCCTGATCCAAAAATAAGTTATAAAGAAATGAAATGCGCTATAGGCATTCTAATACTAAGCGGTTATAATTCACTTCCAAGTAAACGTGATTATTGGGATAGTAAAAATGACATGAAGAACCTTTTAGTAACTGAATCGATGAGGCGTAATCGATTTCTCAGCATTCTACAATTTATTCACTGCGCTGACAATCAATTTATAGATGAAAATGATAAAGTTTGGAAAATGAGACCTTTTATGAATTTGCTAAAAAGTAAATTTTTGCAGCATTTTGTTCCAGAAGAGGGCTTGTCTTATGACGAGTCTATGATTAAATATTTCGGTCGCCACGGATGCAAGCAATTCATCCGTGGCAAACCAATCCGATTCGGATTTAAAATGTGGTGCCTCAACAGTAAAAACGGATATTTGCTAAATTTTGATATGTACCAAGGAAAAGACCCAAAGGCTGATGATATCTGCTCATAAAATTTTTGGAAAGGCAGCTGCACCCTTAGTAAGAATGATAAGAGAGATGCCTAATGACAAGAAAAATCTACGGTACAAATTTTATTTCGACAATTTGTTTACAAGCATGAATTTGTTGAACTTTTTGCGTGAGAATGGATATGGGAGCACTGGAACTTTTAGAGACAATCGCTTACCCAAAAATTGCCCTCTACCTCCCAAAAAACGAATGCTGAAAGACAATAAAAGAGGAGATTATTTTTCATGCATTGACAAGGAAACTGGTGTTATGGTAACTCGATGGGTGGATAACGCTGTTGTTACCATTGCATCAACTTGCCATGGCATAAACCCTCTTGGTAATGCAAAACGATATTGTAGAAGTGAAAGGAAATCTATGCAAGTGCCAATGCCATCCATGATACGGCATTATAATAATAGTATGGGGGGCACTGATTTGATGGATCAGAATATTAACAGGTTTAGGACGAGTATTAGAACAAAGAAATGGTGGTGGGCATATTCACTTGGTTGCTAGATGCAGCCATAGAAAATGCATGGATTTTATATAAAAATTCTGGAAACTCCATATCCCAAAAGAATTTTAGACGTGAAATCGTAAATGTTTATTTATCTAAATATGGAACACTTTCCCGTGGTGCTGGTAGACCTGCTGCATCTTTATCTAGTGTCACTTTAAATAGAATTGCGGATGATTTACGGTATGATGGACTAAACCATTTATTGGTACCGGTTCCAAATAAGAAAAGACGACACTGTGCCGGAGAAGGTTGTTCATCCAGTATAAGAACAATGTGTAAAAAGTGTCAAGTGGGACTGTGCATTGAATGCAACTTTATTTATCACACTGAATAATGATATTTGTTATGTAAGTTCCTGTATGTGTCTTCAAATAAAATAATTTCAGTTTACCTTATTTGTAGCAGCTGAAGCGCCTAGCGTTACCATATTGTAACACCCGTTTTTTGGAAAACTGGTCATAAAAAGCAGACTTCTGTTATGCAATACATTTCGTTGTATCCTCAGTACTACAAATTTCGACAAAATACCAAAAACAAAATTAAAAAAAGATTCGGGCTCTCATGGGTTAAGTGTTCCTCTTAAAACGGCAGAAGACATCGAAACAGCAGTCAAATTATTCAATGATACAGTGCAACAGGCCGGTTGGAGCACAACACCTGAACCAACCAACACCAACACAACTTACAATTGTCCTCTGATAATTAAAAAAAAAATATTGGAAAAGCGAAGGCTTAGAAAACAATGGAAAAACAAATTCAATGCGGGACATATATGGAACTTGGATGAAACTGAGTTGACGACGGTGATGCCACAAACAAAAGTCGTTGCCACGAAAGGCAAAAAACAAGTGCTTCGCACATCTTCTCAAAAAAGGGGAGAGCTTGTGACGTTCGTCGTGATAATTAGTGCAGAAGGATCCACAGTTCCCCCAGTTTTTGTGTATCCTAGCGTAAGAAACCCTGAAGAGTATTTAGGCGACGAGTATCCAACTTCAGCCATTGCCCTGGGCAATAAAAAAGGATGCATGACTTCTGACCTTTTTCCCAAAGTTATTGAACACTTTGCAAGTACTGTTAAATGTTCTGTTAAAGAGAGGGTACTTCTGATAGTAGATAATCATGAATCTCATATTTCTGTAGATGTCATCAGGTTGTGCCGAGAGAAAGGAATTACTTTGCTGTCATTTCCCCCTCACACAACCCACAGAATGCAGCCGCTAGATGTGGGGGTGTATGGCCCTTTCAAATCATATCTTGCTACTTCGCAACATAACTGGCTGCTCACACATCCAGGTAAAGTGATTACAATTCGGCATTTAGCACGTTTGGCTAAACATGCATATGAAAGTGCTTTCACTATAAAAAATATTACAAGCTCTTTCAAACGTAGGCTTTGGCCGTTGAACGCCTCATAATTAACGACGACGATTTTATAGCAAGTGAGGTAACAAACAAACCACTAATTGGAAATATAGCACAAGCTGATAATTTTACTTTCGACGCACAAAATCAAAGTGTTCAATCGCAGAGGGAAACAACACAATCCGTGCCTTCCACTTCAAAAGAGCAACGGATTCCTATGGATACAGATGAACCGCCTCCTCCATTGCAGTCTATATCAGCAGCTCCTTGTTTAGGTGAAATTACGCCCTATCCAAAAGCGACTTTTGAATAGAGAAAAAAAATTCTCAAAAAACTAAGTCGACAATTTACACTGACACACTGGAATATGAAACTAGACAGCGCATGGAAGACGAAAAGGAAAAGATCAGTAAAAGAAAAAAGGCAGTCGTTTAAAATAAATTTAGTAGGAGTGGAGAAAAAAATAAATATTTCCACATCAAGTGAGTCCAGTATTGATATTACATTAGATGAGTCCTCTTAGGAAGGAGACTTTTGGGAAGATATGGAACTTATCAGCACGGAGGACACTATTAATGTAGAAAATTTTGTTCTCGTTAAATTTTTAGTTGCCAAATTGGAAATTCATTACGCGAGACACATTCTTTCTTTTGAAGATAAGGATTTTAGGTGAAATTTTTGCGAAGGAAGGGTAGCTCAAACTATTTTCTATTTCAGGATGTCGATGACATCCCAACAATTAAAAAAAATAACCGCTGACACATGAACGAGAACCAAGTAAAACGACTTGGTCGGCTGTGCGTTTTCTCAAGTGAAATGGAGGAGCTTAAAGCACATATTCTCAAATTCGAAGAGAGAATGTTTGGCCTGACAATTAACGACATACGGAAGCTCGTTTTCTATGTCGTAAAAAGGCACGGGATTGGGAAAGTTTTCAATGCGGAAATGGGAACAGCTGGGAAAAGTGGTATAACGCATTCATGAGGGGGTGCCTCCTCATGAATGCGTAATACCACTCTCTCTGTACGTCAACCCGAAGCCACATCTATGGCTAGGATTCGAGGATTCAACCGCGAACGAGTTGGTCGTTTTTGTGACATCCTTGAGCAAACTGTAGATCGATACAGATCGGACGGGACAGATTTTTAATGTCGATGAATCGGGATTCACACCAGTGCAGAAAAAGCCGCAAAAGATCGTCGGATTGAAAGGAAATCATAAAGTGGGAGGAGCTGCCAGCAGTGGTGAGAGAGGTGTTAACACTACTATGGTTTGCTGTGTTAGCGCATCCGAAGTTTACATTCCTCCAATGATAATATTTAAAAGAAAACGGCATGCACCCGAGCTCGCCATAGGCGCACCAACAGGTGCTATTGCGATCATAAGTGACTCAGGCTATATTACTTCCGAGCTTTTTGTGGAATGCCTGAAGCATTTTCAGTCTCACGTTCGTGCCAGCAAAGATGATCCTTTTTTAATTTTGTTTGACGGCCTTCCACACATAGCAGAAACCTGGAGGCCCTGCTGTACGCTAGAGACAACGGCATCATCATCCTGCTCCAATTACCGAACCATACAACCCACAGGATGCAGCCATTGGATGTAGCTCTTTTCAAGCCGTTAAGCACCTACTACATTTAAGCTCAAGAAAAATGGTTGCGCCAGCACGTACCACATACAATCACGGTGCATCATGTAGCTTCCCTTCTCTCTGAAGCGTATGGCAGAGCAGCCACAATAGAAACTGCAGCAAAACGCATTCCGGGCATCAGGGATTTGGCCAGTTGATAGAAACATCTTCAAGGACCACGACTTTGCGGCTGCAGACGCGCTAGTAACAGTTTCAGTTGAGAATAATGCGCCAGTGGAAGCTCCAGTTGAAAAAAATTACCAGTTTGAATTTAAAGATACGCTGAATGCGACATCTCCACTGCCTATGGCTTCAAGTTCAAGTGCGAGAAAACGACGTGCCACAACGCAACAGGATGCCGCCGTCCTAACAAGTACGCCCTACAAAGACGCCTTAGAAACAAAACATGAGGCTAGCAAAAACAAAGAAGACTTTCAGGCAAAGAAGGAGGGTTGTAAAAAGCCAATGATAGTTAAAGTTAAAATGCGTTGAAGTTGAAGACGAAGATATCGGAGACGATTACGAATAAGAAAGCGAGTCAGCTGGTGATGAACACTTCGTCGGCTATGAAAGTTCCGAAGACTTCGATTACATTAAAACTAAATGATTTTGTGTTGGTATGTTTAAAGGGCCAAAAAGAAAAGGGCCTGTATTTTATTGGAAAGATAATCAATGAGAAGGAAGACGGGAGTACTGACGACTTTGAAGTATCATTTATAAGGAGATCTGTGAAGAAAATGAATTCTTTTGTCTACCCAAACGTGCCGGATGTAGCCTGGGTATCGGATGAGCAAATCAAACTGAAATTGCCGAAACCGGAATTGCACGGTCAGAGCAAACGACAGATGTCGTATGTCACAAGGAATGGAAGGACCTATTAACATTTGAGGTAGGCAAGTACAAGCCAAGACGAAGTCGCGGCTTGTTGCCTGCCGAAAATGTTAATAGGCGATACATTCCGAGTTATCTTATTATATTTTTCCCGCTGCTTATTAAAATTTTCGTAGATTTTTGAAAAATCGTTTGGTTTGTCACCAGGATTAATTTTCGTGAGTCGTGTTACCTATGAGTGTCACATGTCACATAAACACTTGCAATTTATAAACAAAATTTCTAAATCTACATCTTGCTTTGCTAATTTTATTATCCTAGGAACTTAATAATATTAAGTTCCGTTGTAAAGGGAAAGCAGCAAACAAATATAATCACCGACTTACACTTTTGTTACTAAGGCTGTATCACTGACTTACATGATCAGCAGCGGGAAAATTACTACTAAAGGTTCTCGCAAGTAACTCCGTCCTCGGCTAACGCCTCGGCCGTAAACAACTTTCTCGTCCTTTAAAATGTCACTTTTCGTTCTAGATACTATTTATATTTTATCAAACTACATTAAACATTTAACACATGCTTTTTCTTTATTATACTACATTTCAAATAATCACTCACGCTACTGCGACATTTTGTAAACATGATGCTCATTTTTTGAGCATAAACGTGGGGATTTCGGTTATATTAAGAGATACGAAGTCGGTTAAATTGGGGCAGTTGGTATTTTTGTGTTTATTAATAATCTGAAAATAAATTTGGGCTATCATTTTTAGTTTTCAGAATATCGCAAAAATATGAAATTTGCAATTTTGGTTTTTTTTTGTTCGAAAACCAATGAACAGCAGTTTTTAACCAAAAAGACACTTATTAAAAAGGAATTCAAAAATATTATTATCATTGCTCTAGCGCGTAAGATAGCGAAAAATCGATAGTTAACTTTATTTTTCTTGCGGACGCCATATTAGATTTTCTTTTTTTGAAGCAGATTGTTTTTCTGATTATAAAAATGTATAACACATTATGTTTTAGTAATCAGTTTAAAGAAATATTAGTAATAATAAACAATAATAAGGTTTTTAAGAGTGCCATCGAAACAAAAACGCTACATTGTTTTTACTACAATTTCGACAGTTTAGTACAACTTTGTAGCTCGACATTAACAATTTATTATTATTTACTAAAATATAATGCCTTTTCTTATGAAGAACGAAGAGATAAGTTAGATATTTATTATTAAAGACCGAATTCGTAGCATTTTCGCTTTCGTTCAATTTTAAAAGCAGCAACAAGCTGGTTTGAAAACTAAATTGAGTTAGACCAGTTTTTACTCTTGTGTTCTTAAAACTGGTCTAACTGTAAATTGTTCAAAAGTGAGACTGTAAGGAATGTAAGAAGACTACCACCAGTCGGGACGTACGAAGACGACGCGTTTCTGTAAAAGTTGTATAACGAGCCTTTAATAATAACAGATCAGAGCCTGAATGGAGTAATGGGTTTTTCATTTATCGATTTTCGAAAGATTGAGATATGTAGTTTTATTGGGCGTAAATGAGCATTACAATATGTAGAACAGCTTAGAAAGCTATACTCCGACGCGGTGTTTTTATTGTCTCTTTATTTTTGGTCATAGTCCGGGTGCCAGAGACAAAACCGTGTTTTGTGTTATGATCGACGTTTTTTACGTTTTCTAGTCTATTTCAGGAAATCGTTTGATGCTACGCGCTAATGATTCGGAAAATTGAATTATTCAATATAGCATCAAGCATAGCCATCTAAAAGTAAAAACCAATACACTGCATACGATGATCAGTTCTTATTTTTCTTTTGACAAAAAGTGTGACAAAATTGTGTTTAAAAAACGCTGCAGATTTTTTATAAAAATTTTTGCACATTACTAAACTTACATCCCATGCATTCGATTTACAGATACGCTTCATATAGCGCGGGAAATCCAAATTTATGGTAAGCGACTCTAGTAAAAAATATGAAGAAATAATATTAGGAAAAGATATTTGTGAGGTTTCATATCTAAATTTACAGTTTTATTGAAAATATCGAAGTTTTGTTTTTTTTTTCTAATTTTTTTGCAGGACATTGAAGTTTTGCTCACTCTCTTGTTACAATCCGCGCTAATAACCATGTTATAATGTGTTTAAAAATAATATTTAAATTGTAAATTTCCTTAAATTTCTTTAAATTTTATTAAAGTTTTGTCCGCGATATTTCCATTTGTGATCGTTATGAAGTTCTAGTTATAGCAAAATGAGGTATCATCGAAATTCCTCTTCAAGGTAACTTCAAATATTTATTTTAAATGGTTACAACGAGAATACATTTATTTTAAGAATATTGGGTCAACCCGAAGAACATTGTTTTGAGGGTGTTTTTATGCGATAGTTGAAAGTGGTTCCTTTTGTACTTATTTTTGCACAAAATATCTGATTAAGTTCACACACCGTCATAGTAACCAGCAAGAATATCAGACTCAACTTACGGAGTTGGGAAAATAACGTACGAAGGATGTTTTCCAGGACCCCTGGAAGATTGTATGAACAGTGCAAGCAGCTGTAAACCTTTCATGGATGTTATGGTTTTCCTGGAAGATTTCTTTTTGAGCAAAGGCATTAAAGTGATAAGCCATTCAAACCTCCCCAACCATTACAATAATGGCAAATTTTGCATTTTATTTTGTTTAATCACCTAGTTAATTACAAAGACTAATCATCACACTTAAAAGCTCTATACAACCTGTGTTAAAGGGAGAAAACGAAAAACTAAAGGAAAAAAGATTAACATATAAATGACATAAATAGAAAAAAAAACAGGAGTTTGAGACCTTTAAAAACTCCATAAAATTTGCAACCAAAGCTCGACACTGCAGACAATTTGAGAACGATTTCTACATAAAAATGTACAGTTGTTTTGTCCGTATTCTATGAGTAGGTGATAGTGTTAGAAGTACACTCAAAATCTGGCTTTTAATAACATTACGCTTTGCACAGTTGGCCGATGTGGTGACAAACTTGTTTTGTTTAATTACAATTGACCGTTTTGGTCATTTTGGCTGTTGTGGTTACTCACCACAGTTAGGTCAACCCGAAGAACATATTTTGCGGGTGTATATGGCCGCTGGCAAAACCTTTTTTTGAATATAGTATAACGTAAATTTGCGTATAAAATATTAAATGTTGTTGTTTTTTACATAAGACTGTACACGAAAATAATTATAATTTATTAAGTTACATAATACCTAATATTTCCTAAAAATCGCGTAGATTCAATTTACAATCAATTATGCGCAAGCAGGTACGTCGCGCTATCTGCGTTCACCTGATTCGTCGAACCTCTCAGTCCGCGCCTTCTGATTGGTCCGGGTATAAAGAACAAATTTAGGGATATCGTATAAAAGCTGGTACGTGATACTTCAAAAGTCGGGTGAGCTAAAGAAGAAGGTACCAGCAAGGGCCCCCTTGCTAGCAGAGGCAGCAGCCTCACAGTCACAAGCGGAGGAAGACGAAGACGGTTTCCAAACCCAATCCAGGAGGCGAAACCGAAATAAACAGCGTGCTCCCGCCTCCAGCTCAAGCCAAGACAGCGCAGCACTATCGGCCAGCAGCAGCAACACCAATGGGACTCCTGCCGCCGCAGATGTAACCACCACCACCGACGCCGCTCCCGTAATTGTTCCCACCCAAGGGCCCGAGGCCTCCATAACCGCCATACTCTGCCGCCTCTAACACGGCAGCCGCAGCTAGCAAAACTGCCGGAACACCCAAAACCGCAGCAACCCCTATTGCTGTCACCACCACCTCCAAGGTCAGCACGCCCCCCAAGAGCAACAAAGCCTCCACCAGCTCCAAGATGCCCGCAAGCCCCAGAGAGCGGGCCCAGCAACGATCAAGCCAGCTACCAGCGCCCAATCAACACCAACAGGCTGCATAACGGTGCTAGACCTTACAATTCACCTAGACAAATTCTCGCAGTGGACCACAACCATAACGCAAGCGTACCAGGAAGGTAGATCTGTCATCGGACTGCTAATCGCAGCAATTAGCGACATAGTGGCCCATAATGTGTAACGCACCCGCACACACGCAGCTAAAGATTATCCACTGAAACGCCAACGGCATCCAGCGCAAAAAGCAAGAGCTGCGCAATTCTATAAAAACGCTCAACGCCGACGTGGTGATGATCAACGAAACACATCTCACACCAAACATCGTGCTCAACATTGCAAATTACAAAACCTGCCAAACCGACAGACCACAAAACCCAGGAACCCCAACCTGGGAGGCACGGCAATCCTGGTGAAACCCAAAATGGTGCAGAAGGAACTCCTCCTCCCGAGGAACGAACTAGAGGCAACGGGCGTCCGGATAAGGGCATCTGGAAAAAACCTGAGGCTGATACCGGCATACCGACGACCGAGGACACCACTACAGACTCAAAATCTCGATGACTTTATGGCCACCAACGACCAAACCATTATCGCTGGAGATCTGAACGCCAAGCACCCGGCGTGGGGCTCGAGAACGACGAACACAGAAGGACTCAGGCTACACAACCATTCTGCATGCAAGAGATACGAGGTCGTAGGCCCTGACGCACCGACCCATATCTCAGAAAATCACCGCCACCAACCGGATGTTCTCGACATCATAATAGTGAAAGACCTTCAATTCCACTACTCGCTGGAAGTAGTGGAAGACATGAGCTCTGATCACCTACCTCTACTGCTCACAATAAACGTAGACGCAAAGAGAGCACGAGCCGGACGTACCACCAGACGTATCACCAACTGGAGGAGATATAATGAGCACCTACAGCGATCCATCCAAAATGGGAACCCCAACATAAATGCTGCGAGCGACATAGACAATTAAGGAAGCGATCAGGGAGAAACGAAAGCTGATGCGGAGATGGCAAATCACCAGGGACCCGGAAACAAGCGACTTCTTAACAAGCAACAAGCCCTGAAAGAAACCATCACGGAGTACTACAACGAAGGCTGGAACCAGCAGGTCAGCACCACTCTGCAAAAAACAGGAAACGTATACCAGCTGAATCGGATGTTGAAACAAAAAGCACCAGCGGTTCCACCATGTCTAATTCACGGACCTGATGGGCCCGAATATGATGCCCAGGCCCAATCCGACATCTTCGCCCGCACGATGGAGAAGAATACAAAACCCAACGAAGCAATTGATGAAGAACACGTACGCAGGACAAACGCGCAACTACAGACAATCCTAGCAACGGTACCAGCTGAAAACTTCCGGTACGTCGCACCCAACGAAGTGAAAGACATTATCCTCCATCAAAACCGCCACAAAGCCCCGGCCCCGGGCATAGATGGAATATAATATGCAGCGCTGCAAAACATTCCGAAGAAGACTCTGGCCTTCATCACGCTACTGTTCAACGGAATACTAACACTCCGCCACTTTCCTTCCTCGTGGAAACGAGCAGTAGTGATCATGCTTGCAAAGCCGGGAAAGCGAAGAATATATCCCAATAACTACAGGCCAATATCTTTGCTGCCAGCACTGGCAAAGATATTTGAAAGAGTTCTACTGAAAAGGATCAACGCCCACATACACCTACGCCCAGAACAGTTCGGCTTCAGACCAGGCCACTCGACGACATTACAACTGGTAAAAGTTGTAGATACCATCGCCGAGAAGTACAACAGAGGAGAAACCACCGTCGCTGTATTTCTAGACACCGAAAAGGCGTTCGACAAGGTATGGAGACAGGGGCTCCTCGTCAAACTCTACGAGACGCAGCGGCTCCCGCTCCGCTACATCCAGCTCCTAAACAACTATCTGACTGACAGGACTTTCGTAGTCAGAATAGAAGACCAGTTATCCCGGCCCGCAACAGCCGAAGCAGGAGTACCCCAAGGAGGATGCCTCTCTCCCGTACTATTTAATACGTATGTCAACGACCTGCCCCTGGTAGAGGACGACAACTGTGCTATATACGCAGACGACGTAATGCTATATATCAAATCCAAAGTTACAGCAGCAGCAGTAAGGAAAATGCAGCGACAATTAAACACTATCCCCGCATGGTATGAACGCTGGCGGCTAAATCTCAACGCCGCGAAAACTGAAGCGATCGTCTTCACAAAACGCAAACCCAGCAACATCCCCTCAGTACGCATACATCACCACGACGTTCCCTGGAGCAACGCGGTGAAATACCTAGGAGTGACAATAAACCGGCAATTAACATTCACAAAACATGTAGACAACGTAGTTGTCAAAGCCCGGCAAGCAAGGGGTATGCTATACCCAGTCCTGGCCTGCCACAGAAGCCTTCCGCTAAAAACAAGACTCAACATCTACAAGCAATACATCCGGCCTATCCTCACGTACGCCGCACCGGCATGGGTTATGTACGTGACGGAAACATCCAAAAAACGACTTGAAGCCGCTCAATCCGCCGCCCGCATCGATCGCGGCCCAGTGCGCCTCGGTCTCGGCGTCTGCGCCGCCCGGATCGATCGCGCAGCCTACTTCCAATACAATCACGACGTCCCCGCACATTCCCACCTACATCTCATCTGCCTCCGCTGCCCTCAGCGCTCCCGATGCCTGGTCAATAGCCGGCAGAAGGAGAACAACATCAAATTCTTCTGCATCTTCCACTAACTCAATCAGCAATGTCATCAAAACGGTGACTGTTACAGGGATACCCCGTGCACATGCGTCGGCGAAGTACCTGGAACAGGAACTTAAGAAAATTCCTGGGTTAATTATCTCAAACATCCTTGTGTACGCCAATGGTATCGCTACCATAAGTTCTTATTGCCCTGACCTGCCAAAATTCCTTGAACAGCTTAAGTACAATACAGGCCATCCTCTGAACATTCGCGCAAATTATTCTACAACAGCTCGCAAGGCCCCCACTCCGAGGGTGCCCATATTCTCCTGCGTCGAAAAAGACGTCATCCCTGAGGATGTGCAAAGCGCCCTCTCAGCCGCCGGCCTAACTTACTCAAAAGTGTGGAGGATCCGCTCCAGGCTTACGAATGAATTAACAAATCTTTTCCGAATTACGACAGCATCGCAAACTACTCTTGACTATCTCCTCTCCATGGGTCTGCGTATGTTTAATCAGATCTATGCCACCGAACCTTCTCATACACCCAAGCCACAACCGGCCCAATGCTTAAAGTGCTTAAAATTCGACCATTTATCCTCTGATTGTCAACAACAATCAACAATTTGCGGAATTTTCGGCGCCGCTCACTCCTCCAATAGATGCAACAAACACGAAAAAGTGAAGTGCTGCAACTGTGGTGCCCCACAGAAGCAGCCTCGCCAGCCACCGCAGCCCCATTGAAAACAGCTGATGCTCCATCGCCTTCTGAAATGTCAGCGAGTAATGATCCATTGACGAATTCAATCATCCGCCTTCTTACCCAAGCTCTGATCGAAATTCTTCCTGATCAGCGCGAAAAAATCAATCAGACCCTTAAAAGACTAATTCCAATTTTCTTCGGGCTGCAGTTCGTTACCTCATACGCCGGCAACTGGATTCACATGTAATTAATCTAGAAGCGCCTACTTCCGCCCATTTTTCAACGGTCTTCCAATGGATCTGCGACTAGCAACGATCAACTTAAACGGCTGGTCCTGAAAACGTCCGCTCGTGGAAAACCTCCTCGTCCATGACTCCATCCACATCTTGGCCATCACTGAAACCCACCTTAAGGCAACACAACAAATGAAGATTTCCGGCTTCATGATTCATCGAAAGGACAACATGCGAGGAAGGGGCTCAGGAGTCGCTTTGGCGACAAATGAGCAACTTCCTGTGACCGAGTTTCTTCTACCAGATGAGTTCACGGACCTTCACTGTTGTGCAGTGATCCTGCACTCTCCCTTAGGCCCTATTCATATCTTCTCTATATGCATTTCAGCTGGCGATCCGCTGCCTGAGAACTTTCTCAGTTTTGCTTCATCATTGCAGAGAGCCATCGTGATGGGGGATTTCATTGCGAGACACACCTCTTTTGGTGATCATGCGACCAACAGAAAAGGTTCTGACCTCGCCGACTGCCTTCTCCTTTTCGAACTACAGGATTCCCAATACAAAGCCGACATTCATTAATGATGCCGGTACCTCAATCATAGATCATATTCTAATTTCTGATCTACTCACTCCACACTTTGGACACGAGGCCAGCATCGCCATCTCTATCACCAGCGACCACCTGCCTCTGATGATCTGCAGCGACATCACGGATTCCCCACCCCCTCGACCAAATATCCGCAGAATTCGAGACTGGAACGCCGCCCGCTGAGAAGACTTCCAGTCAGACATAGAAACCGGCATCCAACACATTCCTCTCCTTCAAATATCCCAGAACTGGAACATTCCGTGGACGCTTTCACAGCCCTAATTCAAGACGCAGCCAACCAGAACACCCCCATGAAGACAGTCAACAGCAATCGCCCTCCTCTTCCCCCATTCGTGATACAACTTATTCGTGAAAAACGAAGGCTGTTTCGCCTTTTCATCCGAACCAGAGACCCAATGGTGAAAGCCAATTGGAGCCGTCTCAACGCGAGCAACGCTGGCGCAACCCCTCTGCTCCAGCCTTGATCATCGCGACGGAGCTAGATTCTAGAAGAAGCTACAATGTCTCACCGGGCAGCGAGGTTCCCCCCCCCCCCGGTTCAGCTCCAGGTCGACGGTGCGTCGTCATTGATCCCCAACAGACCGCTGACATATTTGCCAGCACGCTTGGCGAGGTCCACCAAGTCCCCAATAACCCCAATGTCAATGACAACTACTTCCACTACGTGCAGGGGCGTCTACCCGACTTGCAGGCCCTCCCTTTTATTCCTCCAGCAGAAGAGGTCCCTGAACATGAGCTCATGCTGCCCATCCGTGAGGAGGACTTAACTGAGGCACTCGCCAAAGGAAGGAACTCCGCCCTGGGGGGCAATGGACTTACGAGAAGGGTCCTCCGTAAGCTGCCTGCGACAGCCATAACTTTCCTAACATTCATCCTCAACTGCTGCCTCCATTCAGGCCACTTTCCAGCCTCCTGGAAGGCAGCCAAAGTTATCATGCTGCGCAAACCTCGGAAAGACCCATCTGATCCACATTAATACAGACCAATTTCACTGCTGAGCGTCATAGGCAAAACCTACGAGCGCTCTGCGATCGTATGCGCGCCTTTCTTGACGAACAACACATCTTACCAAACATCCAGTTGGGATTCCGCCGAAACAGACGCACCACAAATCTCCTGTTCGAACTACAAACAGACACCACCATCGCCATAAACGCCGGCCACTGCCTTCTCGCAGTCATGCTCGACATAGAACTAGCATTTGATGCGGTTTGGCATGACGGCCTACTAATTAAACTCCTCCGTTTCTACTTTCCTTGCGCCTTCATCCGCACAATCAAGGACTATCTAACCGATCGCCAACATCGCGTCGCCATTCGAGGGCACCCTTCCGCTGCCTTTACACCCAGAGCTGGGGTTCCTCAAGGTTCACTCCTAGCTCCCCTCCTTTTTATTACCTACTGTTCAGACATTCCCGTCCCAGCAAATCCCGCTGTAAAACTTCGCCAATACGCAGACGACACAGCCTTGTGGATCAGGGCGTGTTCCTCACAACAAGCTCGGCCGCAAGGACGGTCGATGTCCTTGCGGCCGAGCTCTACAGGTTGGAACTTTGGTTCAAACGTTGGAGAGTGAAACCCAATCCCAATAAAACTCGACCAATCCTCTTTACATCCCCCTGCCAAAGCGCCACCCAAAAATTTTCTCCCCGCGACGTCGCGCTGACGCTCTGGCAAATGCGCTTAGAACTCTCGCCCACCATAATACACTGCTCAAAAAAATTAGGAGAACCCTTTTTCAGCTGTGCAGAAATTTTCAAATTAAATACAGACGCAAGTATCAACGTTAGTATATTGTTCTTCCAATATTACTTAACAAGATACAAACAATAAATATGCTGTAAATTAACGGTTTTCTTGCGTAACACCAAACCATTGAGAAGCCTACCAAAATCTAAATGTGAATAATCACTTAAAATGTAATAGAAATTCTGTTAGAGCTCGAATACCGAATTTTAGTAACGCGTGTGCCCTCCATTATCTTCAGTGACAACGTGACATCGTCGAGGCATGTTGCGAATAAGACGTCTTAACACGTCTTCTGGTAAATTTCACAATTCTTCCAGAAGAACCTCGGCCAACTCCTGAAGAGTCTGAGGTGCAGCAGGACGCTTCCTAATACGCTTGTCGAATAAATCCCAAACGTGTTCGATGGAATTTAAGTCCGGACTCATGGCTGATCACCTCATCACCTGGATTTCTTGTTCCTGGAGAAAATTTGTTGTTAAATTTGCGGTATGTAATCTACAATTATCCTGTTGTAGGATGAAGCCATCGCCGAAATTGCTGTCAAATGGCACAACATGCTCTTGAGGAATCGTCTCAACAAAAATTTGTGCGTTAAGACGTTGGGGAACGACAACCAAGTCGCTGCGACCGTCTATATTGATGATACCCCAAACCATGACCGATCCAGCTCTGAATCGGTCAACTTCCTGTATACACGCCGCAGTGTATCGCTCTCCAGGACGTCTGTACACTCCTATACGACCATTGCAACGAGTTAGACAAAACCGCCACTCGTCAGTAAAACGCACAGACCTCCATTGTCGAAGTTGCCATTGCACATGTTCACGAGCAAAGTTTAGACGGATAACTTTGTGATTCCTGGTCAAGCGAGGAACTCGCACAGGCTTGCGAGAAGTCAGATTGACTTCTTTGAGTCGTCTTCTAACCGTCTGATCGGAAATTGTTACACCGTTGGCACTTCGGAGTAGATTTTGTAACTCACGAGCAGTAGCAGTTCGTCGGCGAAGACAAGAATTCACAATATACAGGTAGTCCCGAGGGGCAGTTTTTCTTTTACGGCCTTGTCCAGTTCTCCTGGAATATCTACCCGCTTCTCGGTACCCATCCCATCTTCTGCAGATAACAAATGGAGTTGATTGGAGATGGTTAGCTATATACCGCATATATCGACCATCTTCAAGCAAAGCAACCGCCCTCGCAACTTCAATGTCACTTAAATAACGCATTTTGAACTCAGAAACAGTGAAAAAGTTAAAACTGACGTTTCCTGTGCCCAATGACTAATTTGATGAGTTTCGGATGTTTGCTTTGTGGTCAAAAACCACTTTGTTTTGAGACTTTTTATACATTTTGGCGTCTACGAAGAAAACGAGCAAACGAATCACCATAATTCTTTTTGCACTTGGTCAATACAAGTCTAGAGAATAATGTAACAAGAAAATATCCTGCTTCCATTATTTGCTGGAAAACTTATACGCGTTCAGAAAAGTGTTCCCCTAATTTTTTTGAGCAGTGTATATCTGGGACTCACGTTCTCATGAAAGCTAAACTGGGGCCCTGAGTTTCGGCGCTGCCTTGACGTTATGAAAAGACGTAGCGGCATCCTTTCCGTCCTTCGCGACTGCTTCGGGGGGCTGCCATCCTCGCACACTGATCCGCACATATAAAACATACATCCGACCAGTCATTGATTATAGATTCATATGTTTCAGCACTGCTCCGGATCACCACATCAAGAGACTCAGAGCGAAGGAGAGACGCATCGTCAGAAGGATGCAGGGCCTGGACAGATTTCACGCTTCGGCGGAAGTCTGCGCCATGGCTGGCATAGTTCCTCTCTAAGCTCAGGGGTCGCTACGTGTCTGGGGCCCTGGAGCAGAATCGTGAACAAGCAGCCACCATACTGTTCACCCTCCCAATCCACCGCCGCCGCCCCAAGACGAAGAGGAAGTTCCCACCAGCGGTGCTCCTACAAGAGATGAATGACCCACCTGCCAACGTCGTGGATCACCTGGAAACCTTCGCTCCCGACATCCGCTAGCCCGTGACCTTGGGGTCAGTCTCCGAATTCAACAGGACGCCACCGCTGCGAAGAGCAACACCACCAACATAATTAATGAAACATATCTCTCAACTGAAAACTTATTAATGTTAAATCTTAAATTTAAATTTTAAATGTTAAATCTTAAATTATTCTTAATGCAAACAAATATGTATATATATACTTTTTTATATTATTAATAAACATAAACTAAGCTGAAGAGGGAAAGACCCCTAAACAGCATTTGGGATAGAGTAGGACAATTATTTAATTTTAAGTGACTTGTAAGATTCTATGCCAAATAAATACTTTGAAAATTAAAAAAAAATCAAACTCGCTTCAAAAGTCACAGAGACAGACTCCAACCACTGAAGCGATCAGACGTCCCAGCCACAGCCGCCTCAGATTCAGTTCAACAGCAGTCCAGGCCTTCGGGCCGCTGGTTTCACGTGCTCCACAGTTGCGGGGAATGCTTAAGGGAAGTTGTTGCTAACAACTGCCTTTCTAAAAAGATTATCTAACATTACGTTACATAAAAAAGAATGTCTCAACTTGGCGTACCAGCGACATCAAGCTACTCCACCGTCAACGAATTTCCGTCGCAATCGCTGCTCAACCAATTCCGGCCCTCCGAGGAACACCCAAGCGGGATGGACATCTCCAACTTTCCGCAGGATTTGATGGTGGACTTCAAGCTCCAGGTCGTTGCCCTCTACCGAGAAGCCAACGCCAAATCCAAAGCTAGAACCGCCGATGAACACGGCACGGCCGCCGCCTCAGCGGCCCCCCAGCCAAGCCAGACGCCATCCGAGGCCCCCATAAAGGAGCGCATGGACATCAACTTCACGGACGTAAGTAGAAAGCGCAAGAAATCGACGAAGCCACCGACGCCTGCCCAGAAGGCCCACCCAGACGTGTCGAACTCCTTCGAGGCCCTAGCAAGCATCGCAGATGACGACGAGGAGGCGCCCCAGGCCTCCGACAAGCTCCAGCGAATCCCCCCGGTCGTTCTGCGCACCAAGGAGAACTGGACAAAAATCTCCGCCGCGTTCGCTGCTAAAAATATCGACTTCTTGAAGGCAAGAAGCACCCAGGATGGCATCAGCGTCCACCCCGCATCCGTCAAGGACTACCGGAACATGACGATGTTCCTTACTAGCGAAAAGGTGCCATTCCACACCTACCAGCTAACAGAGGACAAGCCCCTGAAGGTCGTCATTAGGGGCATCCCGGAGCCCATTACGGAGAATGAGGTTCTGGAGGACCTCAAGCGACGAAATCTACCCGTGAAGTCGGTGCACCGCATGTACCTAGGTAATGAAAAGAAAGCGATCCCGCTAGTGTTAGTGCAATCGGACAGTGCCGTAGGTGACAAAAGTTGGGGCACTCGCAGCGATGCTGCAGTGCCGCCCCCAAGTGCGTAAAGTGCGGTAGTGACCACCATCCGAGTGAGTGCACCAAAATTAGGGATACGGCGGCCACCTGCGTCAACTGCTCTGGAGCCCATCCAGCCAGCTACAAGGGTTGCAGCGCCTACTCCAAACCTCCAGCACCTAGGGGACCCGCCCGCAGCTACGCCAGAGCATTAAGTTCTTGTACTAATTTACTAATTAATAGTAGTAATAGCAGTACGATGCCTAGTGCATTCAACAGTGAAACAAACAATGCATCGAATAGTGCTTCAGACAGTGCTAAAGTCAGAGCGAGCGCAACAACCGCTCACGTCGCCGCGACGCCAACAGCAGCCGCCCCCGCGCAGCCCAATTCCAACGCCACCTGCAGCTCGAAGCCGCCAGCCTAATTGCGCTGTTCTTTACCTTGGACTTCACCAGGCTGGCAGCAGTAGCGCAAAAGGTTCTCTTCGCCGTCAGCGGGGCCAAATCCGGCGCGGAAGCTTGTTCAAACCAGTTAATGAATACACAACCGTTACGCCCAAACTCGCTGCAGATGGCCTACTGGAACGCAAATGGCCTCTCGAACAAGAAGCGCGAACTCCAGGAGTTTGTTGATCGCCACAATCTAGACGTGCTTCTTGTGAACGAAACTCGATCTCCGTGCCGGTGACAACGCTAAGTTGCGAAACTACCAGCTCTACAAAAACGACCGACCTAACGCCAGAAGGGGCGGCACGGCCATCTGCGATAAAAAAAAACGAGCGAGCATCACGCATTAACGACCCCAGACCTACAGAACGGCTTCAGAACGCAGCACAGCACCGTCCACCAGGTCCTGCGGGTAGCGGAACACATCACTTCTGGCTATAACAAGAATCAATCGACTACTACTGTCTTTTTGAACGTGTCCAGGCGTTTGACAAGGTATGGCACAACGGCCTACTGCACAAAATGCTAGAAGCAAAGTTGCCGCGAGCTCTCGTCCAACTGATAGCTTCATTTCTCAAGAAACGATCGTTTAGAATTAAGCTAAACGACACCAGATCTTCGCAGCGAAACCTCACCGCCGGCGTGTCCCAGGGGGCACTCCGTCGCCGATCCTCTTCAATATATGCGTGAGCGACCTTCCGAATTCCAAACTGGCACTCTACGTCAACGACACAGCAGTCCTTGCCAGCTCCGTAAGCCCGCAACTTGCAACTCGATACGTGCAAGCCGCAGTAGATGCCCTCGAAACCTGGTTCAAAACCTGGAGAATCGAGGTGAACGCGGAGAAGAGCGCAGCCCTCTTCTTCACTAAAAGGAGGCGCCGCCCAGAAGAAGGCGTGGTGATGTTCCATCGAGCGATACCATGGAGAGCCGAAGCAAAGTACCTCGGGGTCATGCTCGACGCCAAAATGACGTGGGGCCCGCATATCAACTACTGCTACAATGGACCCAAGGCAGTCACGGCCAGTTTGTACTGTCTTACAAACAGACGTAGTAAACTAAGCTTGAAAAACAAGCTAAAAATCTACAAAGCCATCGTCAGGCCGGTGATAATATATGCCGCAACCGTTTGGGCTACGCAGCGAACTTACACCTCAAGAAGCTCCAAATAATACAGAGCAAGGCACTGAGAAGTGCTGTCGATGCCCCCTGGTTCGTGAGAAACCAGCAGATCCACGACGATCTTCACCAGGTACCGATCATAGAATTCATTGTGGAGGCGGCCACAAAATTCTACGCACATCTGCAAGCGAATTCCAACCAGCTAATCCGGCAACTGGGGGATTACGACGAGGAAGTTCACCACAGACACAAACGATCGAAAATGGTACTTTTGCCCTGACAAGCTGCCAATAGCAGCACTCATACTACCCAACGCCATTATCGACACCAGATGAAGGAGGTGAAGGACCAAATCCCGGTACTCCAGTTGCCATGCAGTTCATCGTTCAAAAGTCACATTCGCAGACAGCTACCGCATCTAGAAGACGTGTCCAGAGTAACCTAAGTTCCAGTTCCAGTTCCGCTTACTCTTGCACGCTTCGGCGAGCCGAGTTGTAAGACGCCGGCCGCCGCCCCAGCTCCACACGGTCCTGAATGAATATTCAACAAACGTTTACCTCTTTATCTACAAGGCTCTACGTACACCGTTTCGTAAATATTTCCTGACCCGCCTCGCATGCACACGTAGAAGTCTTTGCTATTGACGAGTGCCGCAGTGCCGGATGCCTTCTTGTGTCAGCTGTTATTCTGAGCTGTTCATTGTCATAATCAGAAAAGAAGCCAACTCTCAACTAGCATTTCAGTTAATTTAATATTTTGGTTCAAAATGTTTAGTGCCTTCGTATGGTGTGTTGAATGCAAGATACCTTTTGTAAATGTGTATAAGCTCAGAACACACGTAAGAAAAAAACATGCAGGTATGTACTTAATAGTTTTAATATCAAAGTAAATTTTTAATGTTTTAGATAAATTGGATATTTTGTGTCCTTTAAAAAAGAAATATGATTGTGTCATTGTTTGCACAGTATGTAGCAAAGTCAGGTTATATTCCTTGCTTTTTTCTATTACTAGTTTTAGCGTTGGCAGATGATCGATAGTTCCGAAGCTTTTCCTAAACCCAGCCTGTTCTATAGGCTGATAGGCGTCTAATTTCCTTTCGAGCCTGTTCGCTATAATTTTGACAGTTTATATACAGTGAATTTATGTTAATGGTTAACATAGCAGTTTCATTTCTATGCCAGCATTTAATCATACAGGTCACTTCCATAGTTACCAATGAAATCAATACATTAGAGCGTTTATTTTACGAGTTAACATACGAATTTTATTTCATACTGATGTCAAAAATGACATTTTTCGGATTATTTAAGGTACAAAAAACGGAACATTAAAATCCTAGTACTTTAAAGTAAAATTTTACAGTTCAAGTACTTTAAAACTTATTTATTGTACAAAAAATTAAACATTAAAGTCCTAGTACTTTAAAGTAAAATTTTAAAGTTCAAGTACTTTAAAATTATACGTCAGTTGTTGACATGAAATTTGAAATGATTTACAACTTTTTATTTAAAATGTATTAAACTTGCAGTCTGAAATAAACCGTTGTATTCACCAGGAACGAAAAGTGTTTTTAAAGGTGCTCGCAAGTAATTCCGTCCTCGGTTGAACTTTCTCATCTTTAAAATGCCACTTTTCGTTCTAGATAAATAAACTACTATTAATTAGGTACTTGCTAATAAGAAACTTTAATTTTGTTATCGGAATGTAGGTATGCGACTACAAAGTAGATAGGTAGGAACAACTTGTGTATTGTATCTTTTCTTTAGTGGTATACATTAGGATAACTTTTAACTGTCTTTGTGACAAGTAATATAAGTAAAATACACGCTCTAATCTATTGGTCGCATTTGTAGCTATGGAAATGGCCTGTGGAATTAAATAGTGGCATAGAAACGAAACGCTTATGTTAACTATTAAAATAAATTCCCTGTATATGAGAGAGGAGACTTATTGGCCGGTAATTTGCGATGTTCGATTTCTCGCTTTCTTTATCTAGCAATATTATTACGGCTTCATTCCAATCTTCAGGTATCTCTCTTTCTGATAAGCATTTATCAAATAAAATTTTTAAGGTTTGTAATAGCTGTCGTCCTCCGTTTTTTATGTGTTCGTTGATAATGTAGTCTTTTTCTGGTGCCTTCCTATTTTTTGAATGTTTTAGTGCGTTTATTATTTCGTTTGTTGTTATTTCCGGCATTTCTTCCGATCCTACGTTTGTGATTTTTTCTCTTCTTCCCTGCCCATTTTCATTTATCTGTTGTGTGTTTTTTCTTATACAAGTTAGTATAAAAATCTTTCGCTACCTCTAAGATCTCTTGTTCGTTGGTTGTATCGGTTTCATTTTGTTTTCTTAATGTAAGTATGTTTTTTGCCTATTGATAGGTTATTTTTTAGGACCTTCATATTGCCGTTTTCTTCAATAATTGTTCTTGCTAGATTTTCGTTATACTTCTTTATGTCCTCTTTTATATTTCTTTTGATTGATTTGTTCAGCTCGGAGTACTCGGTTGTATCCCACTTCTGCTCTTATCTTCATTTCCTTCTAATATTCATCAGTTGTTTAGTTTCATCTAATATTTTTTCGTTTGGTTTGTTTGTGTTTGTTCTTATTGCTTTTGTTGCAGTTGTTATTGTCTCTAGTATTTTGTTATTCTGGTCTTGTTATCAGTTATGACAAAATCAATTGTGCAAAGTTTACCAGGAGGTGTCCTCTTTCGTTGCGTTTATCTATTCCATAGTCCCCCACACTTCTAGATTTTCTTTTTTACCAATTTTTGCGTTCAGATCTCCAATAATAATGTTAAAATGCGCTGTGTCTTGTTCCAAACACTTATTAACATCGTCATAAAATTTTTCCATTTCTTCATCATCTACTACGCTGGTAGGGGCGTATAGTTGAACTATTTTGAGACTATACCGTCTGTTGATTCTTAGAAGTAAATATGCCGCTCTTCCGGAAATGCCTAGAATTTTTAAAATGTCTTTTACGAATTTCTTTTTTATTATAAAACCTACTCCTGCGTTTGTGTCATTTTCATTTCTCTTGTAGTATAGAGTGTTTCCGCTTTTTATAGTCATATATTCTTCACCCTGCATTCGTACTTCTGATATTCCTAATATCTCCCACTTGATCTTTTTTAGCTCTTGTTCGAGCTCTAAGAGTCTTGCTTCACTTGCAATCGATCTCGCATTATACGTTGCCGCTGTCAGTTTATAATTTTGGTAATTCGATTTCTTGCTCCCCCCATATTCCTTGGAGCAGACTGACAATTACCTTCCAATTATGTAGCTGTTGCTACCTAACTAACTACCTAGGTACTTATAACCTATAACAATAGACTATATTTTAACTAAGTAAGTACCTACCTTCCTATCTATAATTTTTTGTTGTAAATATTGCAGAAAAAAAGAATATAATGAGATGGTATTGAGCCGGCTACTGAACTCTGCTTGCAGCACAAATAAATAAAGCAAGTCAGATAGCACATAGTTGGGGTAGTTCATACAACTGCAAGATTTAGCGTATAAATTTCAATCCGTAATTACATTTGCAAAGCAGTGCCAGTAGTAAGGAAATTATTTGAGTACAAAAAGCAAAGGGCAGAGCTCGTTTTTCAGAGATTGGAGTCGATAATTATAAATTAGCCAAAAATGAGAGGTTTGTGCAAAATTAAAGCCAAACCAAATAAATAGAACTGTCACAGAAAGGTTTATAATATGTGCGTGTTAAAGGAAGCGTAGATGTCAGAATAATTAAATAGGATATATTTATGAGCATTTTAAATAAAGGTAAAAGAAGCAGAATTATTATAATCCGGTGCACAGAGCATAAACCAGGCAGAACATGGCAATTGTAATATTAGACAGCAATATTTGAAAATCTGAAAAACGTAGACAGTGGATAAAAAATACAATGAAAAGGACACACAACAGGATGTGAAACAAAATTGGAAATGGAAGTGGACAAGTCAGGGTAGTTACGCGAGTGATAAAGACAATTTAAATAAAACAAAGTGTAGTGGCGCTATGAAACAATTTAAAACCGAAAGGACAATAATTTAGAAATAGTATTTTTGTACAACATTTTCATTATAAGAAATATTAGTTTAGGAAATTGTTGTATTGAACTTGGTCTATATCCGTTTTTGTAGTTTAGATAGGCATTTGTTATTAACGACCAGCAGCCAGAAACATTTGAATAAAATTAATTATTGACACACAGTTTTTGGTCTCTCATTTAAGTGCAATTTTAATATAAAAATATTCAATTTAAATGAATAAAAAGTACACCATTGTGTTGGCAATTTACCCGTGCACCAGTGGAAGTGTGGGTTTTAATTTCCCTCGAAAAAAATTATTTTCTCCGATACCACATTCCGAGGATCCGACCGAGGCCAGCTCAAGCCTACGATATTCAATCACGGGCACATTCGAGTTCCTGAGCCCGGGATTTTAAGGGGCAGCCCATCCGCACAGCGTGTAGGAGGCCCCTACAGCAGCCGTAGCATCGCAGGACCCCGCATCCAGCAGATACCATTTGGAGCCGCCATCCGAGCAGTTGCCGCAGCGCTGCAGAGAACTAAGGTTAGTTTTTTCAACCAAAATATCGGCGTTAGAAACCGGAAAGTTACCATTAGAGCAAGAGTACGTCTTACGGAAGCCAGATCCAGGCAGATTAAAGCATCTATTAAAAGCGAATATCCAGTAATTGCATAAAATCCGAATATCCAGTAATTGCATAAAATCCAGATTTGAGGTTAAGAAAAACAATTGCATGTTTGGCGTCGTTTAACAATCAAGTGGAGGTTTTGTCTGCAAACAAAAGATAGATTAATGCCATCGAAAGCGCGAGAATTCAAAAATTACCTTCTCGAATGCTCATAAAACTCCTGTTGTTAAATTTAACACAAAAGGCGAACACAACAATAAACCGATTTGTGTAAGAATTTTGACAGCTAGCCAAGTAGCTTCTGCGCGATTGAAGTAAATTTACAGCCCAGTGGCGTATCACACGAATTTTAATATTAACAAATCGGGGAACCCAACTCTGAGTAATGAGTTTTTCTTGTCTACCGAGCTAGCCTTCTGTAATATTAAATTGCAGATGAATGAAATACAATAAAGGGCATAATACTGTTTATTTGTTAGTAGTTAACGAACCCAATTAAAACAGAATTATTTTTGGTCAGTCTAACATTTGAATTAAATAAATGTAAGTAACGTAGGTGTAATTACAATTCAAATAATTACTATATTATATCACATTACATTACATTACCTATACCATTACATAATATGTATTAAATGCTTTGCCAATTTTGATAAGTTAAATAATCTTTTACTGCATAAAAATACACACAGGGAAAACATGCATGAATTGAAATGTACTCTTTGTAAAAATACGAGTATTTGCAAAAATGATGCAATTAACCATTACAGTAATTTTCATGATATTAATATTAAATATATGAAGATTGACTTTGCAACAGAGCAAGAATTTAATGTCTGGAAAACCAAATTGAAAAAGAAACGATATCATCATTTATTAACGCACATGGAAGGAGTAAATGTGGAAACCAAATATCGTATACTTGCCACAGGTCAGGTTTGGTTAGACGTAGAGACAATGATATAAGACATTTAAAAATACAGGGGTCCAATAAGATAAATGGATATTGCCCAGCTCGTATGGATTATCAGAAGAAAAATGTGAAGTGAATTTTTTGTCAAATCATATTGGTCATAATAATAACTTAGACCATTTGTTTTTAACGCATCAGCAAAGAAAGCATCTTGCTGCAAAAATTACAAGCAAAATTCCTTTGCCTGTAATTTTGGATGAAATTCGAGATTCAGTTACTAATAGCAATATTGAACGAATTCATTTACGGAGGAAAAAAGATTTATATAACCTTGAACACAGCTTCCATTTGAACCATTCTTCTGTGAAACATAGCAATGATGCTATCAGTGTGGAAGCATGGGTACGAGAATTGAACAGTAGTGGTATTGTGCTATTTTACAAATCACAGAATAGTGTAAATGAGATTTACCCAATTTTAAAACGAAGATTTTGTTTTAATAATAATGACACCAGGTCAAAGCAGTGTATTAGGAAGTGACTGCATCTGCATTGATGGAACGCATGGCGCAAATACATATGGCTTTGAAATGACTACCTTACTAGTATCTGATAACCTAAGAGAAGGTTATCCCTGTGTATTCCTGATATCTAACCGCACTGATGAAGAAGTTATGACGATATTTTTTTCGTGCATTAAAGAAAATATTGAGACTGTGTTACAGTTTTAAATCCTCAGATCGACATTGATCATATTTACGGTCCAAAATCGGGTACAAACTACAGGGTTCGCCGGCTTTACCAGAAAACACAGATCTTAATGTGTTGGAACAGATTTTGTTGCTCCGGTTACTCGCACTTAGCTCAGTCGGGAAGGCGTGGTTCGAGAGTACAAAGAAAAACCGGCGGCACTTACCCTGATGGATTGCTTAAGATAGATGCCTAGAGCGCCACTTGTTTCTAGATAGGGAATGGCAAACGTGTTAGAAACAAGAACACACACGTAGCCTATGGGGAGGTCCTCCAAGTAACTGCACTCCGCTACAGCGTCCCCTCCGCCAAGCTCCTTCGGGCCTGTTGGTGTATACACGGTGTGGCCTTGCAACAAATGACTTACCTTGATGGCCACACCCTCTAGAGCAATAAAAGAAAACACTGACAAACCCAAATCTAGAAGCGTTCTTAATTGAAGAGCAGGCTTTGGGTTCACATTTAATTACACCAGGCTTTTGCCGTAATTAACTAATGACTAAAGGGTTCAGCAACAACAAATAACTAGACTGAAATTAGCAAAGATTTATGTTTAATAGCCCACCCAGCGGTGAGTTTAAATTTAATACAAAGGGTACATCCTAACTGGAATTTCGGGGTCCCCTAGCAAGAGTTAACTTAAGCTAAGAATCATTAACAAATAAACAGAACAAAATCACAGGAGAGACGCCCCTGCGTATAATAATTAATTTGAATAATTCAATCAAGCGGGCGTACGCAATGTCCAATATAAACTTCAATAGCGCACGACAGATGGTCGATATCACTTCACACGGCACATAATTAAACAAAGCGAAAACACATATTTATTGTAAACAATTTTACCTTGGCCCCCAAAGCGTGTTTTTGGCGGGAGCGGTGAACGAGGTCCTGGCGGAGTCACTTGGCAGTGAGGGCTGCAGTGCAAACGGAGTTGTTGGGATAAGAGTTCAGGGACTGCCCAGTAATCAGGAACAAGAGATGACGGCGTCCGATGAAGCTCTGGTGAAACGTAACGAGGTGTTGCGAAAAACCCCAAGATGGAGGCAACCCCTCAACGGTTGTGGGAGAAATGACAGCAAATAATACACTATTGCGCGGCGAGCCCCCGCTCATTACAGTAAGCCCGGCGTTGATACACAAATTTGCATACAGCAATGATTTTCCCCACTTAACAGGGAAAAGTTAGTGAAGGCTTAAAGATGTCGTTTCTAATCAAATGTGCAAATAATGCAAATATCTTCCTCTGGGAAGTAAGCTATAGGAGACGAATCGGCCATTCGTATCAACGCCGAGTTAATTACTTCACTTGCCCGCCACGCACGTTCAAAACACACCAACAATCCTTGCTTCGAAGGTTCGAACTTCACTCACTTAAGTTCAGAAAAATCAACACGCAGATTTAATAAAAGGCAACGAAACTTGCTACACGGCACTCACAAAAATAGCAAAGCCCCGGTCGAGGCCCGGGGCTAGCGTTCTTTTACAACGTTCTTGGTCGGAAGCTTGCTACTAATTAATTAATTTCAAATCGGGCTACGCGTGAGGAACATAATGGAAGAAAATTTCGAACTCCGAAACCACTATTTTCATATGCACAGTTAACTAAGGGTTTATCAAACTTTATTTCAATAGTCCCAAACCTGGACGTAAAAGCGTAGGCGAGAAAATGCAAACAACGAAAGCATTCGGCGGCTGACTTAGCAAAATTTGGCTACAAAAATTCCTACAAGTCCCGCTTGGGGTGATAAGGCTTAAAGGAAAGTTTCACACAATGAACGAAAGCCACTGCGTATCGGATTAAAATTCAAGGGCTTAAATATCAAGTTACAGAGGCCAACAAAAGGCAATACACAAAACTTAGCGTTAGCCTGGGTTATCAATAATGCAAAACAAAGAATGAATTCACGGACATGGTTCGACGAAATCTAAACTGGACGGGAATGCTTTTAATAAACTACGTGCTTCCAAAAGTGCTTACGAGGTTTCTAGGTCGCAAACGTCTGAATGCCTGCTAATACGAATTTTGAATGTAACTATACAGGGTCGTATCCAGAAAAATTCGGGCAGAATGTTTTTAACTAATTTCGTTAATGACAACCTATAGTTGGACTGACAGCAAAAATGGCTTAACGAGGTCGAATATTCTAACAACTGACATACAACCAAAAGTGTTTATGTCAGATATGGCGGAGTCTTTCTACAATGCATGGGTCAAGGTGATGTGTCCTGCAGAGTTTAGGTATGTTTTAGGAAAGCAAGTTTAAACTCGATTTAAACAGTAATAGGTACCTGTTTTTTAGACTATTTTGCTCATGGCACGTGGATCAAGCTTGGAGGAAAAATCTACATAAAATCACCTCCAAAGATAAAAGAGTAAGTAAAAAAATTGTATAGGTATCTAGGTATCTACCAAAGTACCGAAGTATTTTAGTAACAATTCTAATGCCATTTTTTAACCAATGCCAATCGCATCTTTAATAGAAACAGCCCATCCTATGAGGCCAGTTTGTAAAACACCCTTTATTTGAAAAACATTTTTAGGCAACTGTTTCAAAGAGATGTGAACGCATTTCGTATTATGCTTGACAACTTTTTAGAATCATGCAAAATGGATGAAGATACTAAAAACTTTGGTATCTACTTTGAAAGGCAGTACCTAAACAAAATGACATACTGGGCATGCTGATTTAGATTGCAGAGTGGGTTAAACACGAACATGCATATTGAGCGGATGCACCGCACTATTAAATATATATATATATTTAAACGGAAAGTTTAACAAACGCCTTGATAAAGCCATATGTGCTATTATGAAGTTTGTTCGTGACAAATTATTTGAAAGATTGATTGTTCTTCATATGGGTAAATTGTATACGAAGCTAAAAGATTTAACAAATCGACACAATTCAAGCACCAAGCTGAATGAAAATTTGGTTATTCAGACTGAGCAAGGATGGGAAGTAGCTTCATCCTCCACATATCACTTATATTTAGTTGAAACCGTCAAAAATGTCTGCACATGCAAATTAGTATGTATAAAATCTGAAACATGTTTACATCAATATTCTTGTACATGTACGTGTTAAGCGAAAACGCCGTAAATGACAATTTTCCCATTTTCGGCTTATGAAACATTATAGTAGTATTTTACATGCTTTTTCTAATCCTGTAAGCGAAAATGCCGTATCTGCATCCTTTAAAGGATACAAATGATTATTATTTTTGTTTGCCGTATCTACAGATTTCTTAAATTCTTTAAGCAAATCGCCATATGTGATTTATGATAAGAAAGTTTGCCGTATCCAACGTCATAATTTCTAGATACGGCATAATAATCTAAGAAAATTTACTGTTGCCATGTCGTACATGGTCAGTTTTAATGGAAAAGTAAGAAAAATTTCTTATGCAAATGTGTCCACGCTGTTGTATCCTACTAATACAAGTCCGAATGCAAGTGTAATTGTGCTTTAAATTTGCGTACTTGACTGAGATTATAAAGGTGAGCAGTAAGTTATTTATCTACCTGTATTATATACATATTGTTGTTAGTAAATCCAATCTTTTAGTATATATAACCTCAAATGTGTACTGCTCTGGTGTCGGCAGAAGTACCTGATAAACAAAATTTGTCCATCAGCAGGCATTAAAAGTCGGACGTAATGGACCAACTTAAAGAACATTGATATCCGTGAGGTCATATCAAGTAGAAAATATTCCATAAATGTGTATCTATTTCGCAACGGTTTCTCAGCTATAAACGCGAATTTTAGAAAAAAATAGGTACCTACACAATTTTTTTAATGTTTTATTAACAGTAACATGAAAAATTAGAAGTGTAAAACAAAAATATACGTAAAACCCCTCAAGAAAAGCCCCGTTGGAGCTTTCCATGAATACTTCGGCGCCATAGTTAATGTGGTTCTGGTGCAAGTTTTTATATCAATCAAGATAAAATTACTCAGAAAAATCGAAAGAAAGATTTTTAGGTATAGTGAATTCCAATATTTCGGTTCGCCGATGGCGCCGAAGTAATAACGAAAACAAACAAAAAAATTACACGAGTTGCACAAAATGACTTCCATAATAGCTAAGTAACCGTTGTGAAATAGACACATGTTTATACAATATTTTCCCCTTGAATTAACTTCAAAAATATGCTCTTTAATTTTGTCCCATACGTCATGTAGTACACCCTGTATATCGTGTCACCTGAATTTCTTCGAATCAGCATTATGTATTTTGAAATATGAGTTTGTTACAGTCTCAAAATGGAATGTAAATCTAGAGGACAGCGAATGGTAGCTTTCTCTCTTAACCTAGCTCTGAAGCAGCATATTCAAGAGTTGATATCAATAAAAAAAATACCAATACTCGATAGTGATGAAGATTACATGCCCAATAATAAAGATCTGAATTCAAGTGACTCTCATATATTTGACACTGATGCTGAAGCTGAGCCGTCTCGAAATATCAGTGATGTAAATCACACTGAAGGCAGAGAAGAAGTATTTGCTATTCAACCTGATCTCGCGACCAGCGAAGATTTCATAGAACACGTCCCCAATTCAATAATAGAGAAAATCATTACTACGATGATATCATCGTCTGATGCCATATTGACAAAAAAAGGTTATCCACGAAAGAGAAATGGCATCCCCCTTTCCGAAAGACAACAAAAGAAAATCGCTTTCAAAAATCGAAACATGGCATTAAAAAACCATGTTCAGATAAATGCAAATTGAAGTGTAAAGCACAAATAGTTGAAGAAATTAGGGCTTCTATCAATAAACGGTACTGGGAGTTGTCTAAAAGTAATCAGCAAGCGTTTTTGTTACACCATGTTGAACGCAATTTGGTTAAAAGGCGAACAATTCCGATCAATAGTGAACATATGAGAAAATCTACCTCATTCAAGTATTTTCTTAAGGGTTCAGATCGTGTTCGGCTGAGAGTTTGCAAAACGCTTTTTCTGGCGACCCTGCGATATCACAGCCATGCGAAAAAACATCATAATTACTGAAAAATTAAGATCGCCTGTGAACAAAATTGATAGAAATGTAATAGATCATATAAATTTTTTCAAACCAACAATCTATCACTATAGGAGAGAACATGCTCCAAATCGACATTATTTGCCCACCCACCTTAACATTGTCTCCATGCATAAATGCTTCACCCTAACACATCCAGACCTCAAAGTTTCTTCTAGTTTATATCGAAAGACAATATCTGAAGAAAACGTTTCTTTTGTAAAACTTGGACAGGAAGAGTGTTTTAGTTGTGAGTCGATTAAATTACATGTTACCGTGCTGAATCATAATAAACACGACTTGAACAGCGAATGCGACATTTGCCAAAAATGGAATCGTCACATTCAATAAGTGAAGGAATCCAGGGAGGAGTACAGAAAAGATGGGGCTAGTCGAAATGATGTGGTTTATTCAGCAGACTTGCTAAAAGTGAGTTGTGCAGTAATAATACAATATAAATAAAACATGTAAAATATTATTTTTGGTGAAGAGATTGCCTGCCAGTGGTGCACCAAACTGGACATGCAGAAAAGTTCTAAAATATCGCTTTTGTTTCAAGTAATAATGCTTCCGAGATTAGAAATGTTTAAGGAAGCTATCTTCACACACACAATTGTTGCCTATAATGAACCGTTTGTGCCTGTTGGAAATAGTACTTATTAAGGCTTCTTAGGACAGACGCGGCGAACTGTGAGAATCAGAGCACAAAATTGATAAACTATTGCTCACGATTACAAGAATAGGAATTAATTTAGAAAATTTCTCTTTGCTTTAGTATGTTGGTACTTCCAAATGATTTTTTCCTATAGTTATTAGATAACCGTATATTTAGATTAATTACTTTTTAACGTTTTGTTGATATAACAAAATTACGCCAACAAATTGAAAATTTTGTCTCGAAGTAAAAATGTTAATGCAATTTAGAATAACTTGTCGAGAGGGATTTTTATTAAATGATTATTTACAATTAGAATCGTGAAAAAACTATACAAAATCGTCGATTCAGTATTTCACATGGAGGAGGTTTCGAGGATATATTCGAAATTCAGGCAACCCAAATGACAATCTCTAACTTGACTACCTGAGGATTATAAGTGATTGACAGGTCATTAACTTTACCTGATATACAACTGAGCGGGATTAGTTTATGCAAAAATAATTTGAGTAACAGTTCGGTATAAATTACAATGACAAAATTAATTATCTTCTGTAATAGTGTATCGAAAACTTTTATTTTATTTTTAAACAACATTGTAATACATTTGTTGACCAGAAACTTATTATTTTATTAGTAGAAGTCGGCTACCTGTATAGAAATTAGAAATTTACGGAAATTGTCAGCTAAGACAGAATTAATCTTTTTTTGTTTTTGTGAATGGCTTATGTTTTCAAAATTGCAACAAAGGGTGTTGACTTAGTGAAATTACCAATCAAAAGCAATACATTAGTTATTTTTAAATAATTACTCAGCTTCCATTTCTAAATTCATTAAAACAATATGAAATTATAGATTTACATGTAGTTTGTTCTAACTGTTTAGAGCTTATCCTAGAAGAGTTGCACCTCCAAGATATTCAATGATGATCAAAATCCAATTAACCAAAACCAGTGCAAGGATATAATAGTCTTCTCAACAGTGGTTCATATATTATTTTTTACACTACTATACGAGGTACACTGCTAAAGTTCGCGGAATCGAGTACTCCTTGCATTGCCAGCGTCCTGCAATTGTCATATTCGTAAAATTTGACGTTATTAATCTATAATTCAGTTGACAGTTCGATTTCAAACCGAGCAGTTTCGTTTCAACAGAATTTGACAGAATACTAATTGTGTGAAAAATGGAAATTTCGAATCGTGATCTTCGAGTGATGATCTTTTATGAATGTCGATACCGTTTAACACCGCAGTAATGTGTAGAAAAACTTAATTCGTTATTTGGGGATGAAACACCATCCAAAACTGCGGTTTACAAATGGTTCGCAGAATTCAAGCGTGGAAGACCAACGTTTGATGACTATCTTCGCGAAGGTCGTTCATCTACCTCTGTTGTCGCGAAAAATATCGATGCTGTGCGTGAAATGATTTTTTCTACAACTCACACATAAAAGTGACATTAACGTTTCAATAAGTGTGCGTGAAATTGCGTTTCACACACTAGATCGTAAATAATAGTTATTTACTATACAAGTGGGATAATAGCATCATTAATATACGTGTATGTAAGCACACAAGTATATTAATGATGCATTATCGCACATGTATTGTACAAAATTTTATCTACGACTGCCCAAAATTGAGAAAAGTGCATTAAGAGAAATGTCAGATCTGTCATTTTCAAAAATATTTTAGTAGGCAAATGTCATTATGTCATTCACTTGACACTATTTCAGTTACGTAATGAAGCCATTACACAACTCAGTTGTGTAATGAAGCCATTACACAACTCAGTTGTGTAATGAAACCATTACGTAACCGAAATAGTGTCAAATGAGTGACGTAATGAGATACTTATCCCACTAGAGTAGATAAAATTTTGTAACTTACACACACGTATATTAATGATGCTGTTATCCCACTTGTATAGTAAAGAACTATTACGCACTAGATTTTAAATTTATTATTACAAACACCATTTCCTTAGTTACAACACATATAAAACGTTACGTACATAATAATATTACTCTACTTATTTGCTATATACGTATGGTTTTGTTGCAGAGAATCTTTTATTCTGACGGCTGTAGGAAAAACGTTGTTTGTATTTCGTGGCAAAATTCGTGTTTTAATGGCGCGTTTGAATGACTTTTCTGCCTCACCTAACGGTCTCGGCGAAAATTGACATTCTCACGCGCCATAAAAAAAACACTCATTTCGCGCACTTAATACAAAAATTACTATTATCAGATCGGCATGTGACATATCTTTCAAATTATTTAGTGTCACAATGTCAATGAGGTAAGTTCTGGGTAAAGCCTTTTACAGATTTTTTGCATAAGTTTCAGAATCCATATCTTCTACTTTATTTTCTACTTCTAATCTGTAGTTTTCATCAACTGTAGCAAAAGTTCGCCTTTTAAAAGATTTCCCTAAAATACATAATTATTTGAGGTTTTTTAACTGTACATTTATTACTCATATAATCCATTATAGGTACTTAACGTTTGCTGTTCAATTTTGCAGTATATTGTTTTTGACGTGGCGTAAAAAGTTGTTTAGTAAAATATCCAGGAGCTTCGCTGACTATAGATGTTTCAATTTTACATAAAAAATTGCTTTTAGTATTATAAGATATAGCTGCAGCTTTACATCTACATTCGTAGGAATTCTTTAACGAAAAGTTTATCTTTTTTTCTGTAATTTGATTACTACTATCAATCACTTGTATTTTTTTTAATATACCTGGTGTCACTATAAATCATCATAAAAAAACGTCAAGTATATCAATGTATTTGCAGTTTGTTTTGGATAAATTGATAGAACTTAAACTATAAAAATATAGCTATGTAAGCTTTCATGCTTTGAACGTATTTTGTTAAAAATTATTTATGCGAAAGATATGTGTGCTCCATTTTCCACTTTGCGAAATAAATTACAATAGTTGATTCTGGAAACTTTAGGGTCATCGTTATTTCAAAATGCAAGATCGCCTTATACCGTTTACTTGCTTGGTCATAACCAGGTTAAATTGGCATACGTACCTGTACAAACAAAGGGCGAAATTCCGTAGCTGATACTAAATACAGATAAGGATCATTAGCGTAGCAGTCATCTCTCATTTATAATAGTAATTGATGTTTTAAAATTCGTCTACTAATTACCTATGCGAAAAGCATAAGAATTCTGTCTATAAATAGTTAATTATATTAGTCCCCAACTTATTGATTACAACATATCAATTGCATCAAAAGATTTCAGTTAAAATTATTTAATTTGGTGATTCGAAAACAAATGTAAGGATGTATTGGGCTAACTTGGTTTTAAATAGTAGGTTCCTCACAGGTAGTAGATTAACAGATAAGGTACTTAGCGAAATAATCCGCTTTCGACATTTCCATTGAAGGCAAAGAGGTGTATCTAAAGTTGCCTAAACATGAAATTCAAGGTGCAAAAGAAAATTTTCCTTACCCGCTATGGAAATCTATGAGCTCTCCTAAGCCGCCTTAACATTACTAGCTTGGTAAGAGTGTTTTTACTGGCGAATAGAAGGATATGACTGGCTCGCCTGCGGCTCGCCAGTCACCTTCTTGAGCCAGTAAAACCTGTTACCATGAGTGTATTGTTGAATATTTTATTTGTTCCTCACTTGTAAATAACTAGAAATTTACCATTTATTCAAAATGTCAAACTGACAAGCACCTAAATTCATCAATATGACACATACTAAGGAAGACAAATCTGGCTTTGCACGCTATCATTTATCTATGAGCACGCTTCTAAACTAACAGTTAACTATTAAAGATTTTATTTGTTCCTCACTTGTAAACATCAATTTATCAAGTCACTGTATTAATCAAGAAAGTTTATTTTAACAAGTTACTAACTTCTAAAATCTTTACAAGTTAACTGTCAGTTTTACAAGCGTGCTCATATGTTATGAATCAGCAGATAAACAACAGGACTGAAGTACTTGACGGTAATCAAACATAGAAAGTGTTTCCACATTTGTGATACCACAGCAAAAATATTCGACATAACTTTGACTACTCATGGTATTGTAAGTGATTATTTTAAAATACGTATTCATATTTTTTACCTATTATTACCTATTATTTAGTTGCAGTGTAGGTATGATTTTAGGATTAGGTAGGTACTTGATTAAATTTTTGTTTAGGTATATATCTACCTATTTGTCTTTTTTACAGGTAGGTATCTCGTAGGTTTTAATTATTTTGTAGAATAGAAGTAATTTTTGAAATTTTTATAAGTAGGTTAGGTACCTACCTACTTAGTATTGTTATCGCTAAGACACGTTCTTTTACCGAAACTAAAAGAAAAAAAAGTACCGTCTCAGGGGGTTTTATGGGACAAGAGGGGTTTTATGGGACAACCTGCAGATTTTTAAAATTACCGCCAATAAACATACATCCACGACTACCAACACTGTAAACACAAATGCTCTGCTGCCATCACATGTCAACAAGTTGTTTGGAAGGTTGTACTGTATGAATTGTGAAAGCGTTTTTTATAAAAAAATTAAACTAATCGAGCAACAAATTTGCGTGAAGAATAACCTCCGAGTTGTCTCATCTACACACAGGTAATTCTGCACTTTATAGCATTGTTTTCTTTAATAATTGTGTGTTTATAACCTCAACAATGGTTTGCAACTTAATTTCAAATAAAGATTTTTTTTGTTATGATATTTGAATATTTATTAAAAATTGTCTTTTTAGGGGTTTTATGGGACAGCATGCCACGAATTTATAAAACGATATTAGGTGCTCCCTTAAGACGAGATTATGAAGAAAATGCATTAGAAAATGCCCTACGTGATGTGGTAGAGGGTCGCCTGTCATTTCGACAAGCCGCAGAAAGACATAATGTGCCAAAAAGCACAATTTGCCGCAAATACCACGGAGAAAACATTGGGAACTTGGGCAGACCACCCGCATTAAGTAAAACTGTAGAAGGAAAAAATAGTTGTTGCAATTTCATATACAGAATTTTCTGGTTTTCCTTTCACACCTCTTGCATTAAGGAAATTTGTACAAGATTATCTTAATCGTAAAGGTGTCATTATTCGAGATTTTCAACAAAATTTACCAGGCGCAGATTAGGTAGGACATTTTTTAAAAAGAAATAAAGAACTGTCTGTGAGATTATCAGAAAATACGAAAATGCAAGGCTGCCCTCTCAGAAGAGAGCATCAATTTATTTTTTGATGAATTCGAAACAACCTTGGAAGGCGTTGCAGCTGAGAATATTATTAACTACGATGAAACGAATCTTTCAGATGACTATGGAAAAGAAAGGATTATCGCTCGCAGAGGAACGAAACATGCAAGACGAAATATTGATACATCAAACAGTTCTGTTTCGGTAATGTTTGCTGCAACAGCAAGTGGCACACTATTGCCACAATATGTTGTTTATAAGGCTGCAAATCTATACCCAGAGTGGGTGGAAGGTGGACCACCAAACTGCCGTTTTAATAGATCAAAATCGGGGTGGTTCGATGCCTTAATATTTGAAGATTGGTTTTTTTTAAATCATTTTACCTTACTTTAAGCATAAAGATGGCACAAAGGTTTTGGTTGGTGATAACCTTTCAAGCCACTTAAGAGTAAAAGTTGTGCAAGCTTGTGAAGAAAATAACATTTGTTTTGTTTTATTATTGCCCAATAGCACACATTTATGTCAACCGCTCGACCTATCTTTTTTTCGTCCTCTAAAGGCGGCATGGAGACGTGTAATAACAAAATGGAAATTGCAGCACAAGGGATGTATTCCAAAATCGGTTTTTCCAAGTTGATTAGCAGAAACGATAAACATAATAAGGATTCTGCAGAAACAACTATTCAGTCGGGATTTCGAGCTGCGGGAATAAATCCTATAAACAGGAATGAAGTGCTTAAACATGTGTCGACAAGAGAAATTGAAAACTCTCTTCACGATGGTGCTCTCATTGCAACATTTAATGATATAGTGCAGAATTCTATTGCCCTTAAGGCTGGCATTTACACTTGACAATTTCTTGCATTTAGTGCCAACTTATTTCCATGATTTTGAGACCAAGGCTATAGATGGAAACATGATCAATATTTTATATAATTCTTGTATAAACCGTTCAATAGTTATTTGCCAGATAGGAGGCCATGTTAGGGTGATGAATTTCACCCTGTAAATATGCTGTCAGTCATTAACAAAAGTTAGGTTATGCTCATTTTATATAAAATGATGATTTTATGTTAATGTACAAAACGTGGTTGCCAGATTTGGTTTTGGATTTTGTGCCACTTTTAGTATTGGTTAAGATAAATTTCATGAAAGACAAATTGCTGATTCTGAATACGTTTCATACTTTGTTGAGTAGGCATAATGGTATAATGAAAGTCGTTTTTTTATTGTAATTATAAATTGTATACAAAAATATTTAAATATTACAATTTATGTATTTTTTCAGTATAAATAAAGCTTTTACAAGCCACTTTAGGCCCATTGCATAACAATGTGTCTCCATTGTCCCTTATTGATGATTTTATTTCTCCAGTCTTCTATTCCTTTCCTTGCTATGTCTTCCATTACTGCCTCCTTCCACCTATTCGTTGGTCGCTTCTTCTTCTAGTTTCTTGCGCTCTGCCTTCCAATACTATCTTAGCAGCTCTTCCATCTGGCATTCTCATATATGCCCAAACCATCTTAACCTTTGATCTTTAATGAAGTCTACTATATTTGGCTCTCCATACTTCTTTTGTACCTCTTCGTTTGTAAGTCTTCTCCAACCATCATCCGTCCGAGTCCCTCCAAATATTTTTCTCCGCATTTTTTCTCTCCCACCTACTTATCGTATCTTGGTCTGCCACATTCATCGTCCATGTTTCACATGCGTACGTACCTGTGGGTCGAATTACAGTCTTATAAGTCGTAGTTTTGCATTTCGCGACATTTGTCTTAAGGACATTATACTATTTAACGCGCCCGGACATCTCGATGCTTTTATTAACCTTGATTTAATTCCTTGTGTGTAATTTAAGTTTTCAGAGATTAATGTTCCTAAGAAAGTAAACTCCTTAACTCGTTCTATTCTCAAATCTTAATATTACGCCATTATTATTGATTTCTTTATTTTTTCCATTACTTCTTTGTTAAAGCTGCTGAATATTGTCCAGTGGAAGTTGAAGAATGGATTTTTTTTAAATATGGCCACAGAAGAAAATCGCAGGGAGTTAAGTTACAAGACCTCGGGGGCCACACTGTAGACATGTTTTGACTAATAACTCTGTTTTTGTATAACTCTTTTGAGTAAATTTATGCCCCATCTTATTGAAAGTACGTAACCCTTTTGTAATTCATTGTCACGTAACTCTTCAAAAAACGTTTTCAGTATGATATGGTTGTGCATTTAGAAAACCTAAAATTTGAACTATTAAAATAAAATTTAATCGTTTTGCTGCACTCAATTACCTTAAAAAAATATAGGACCTATAACTCTTCTTTTACTAATTGCAGCCCAAACCCCGATTTTTTGTGGGTGAAGCGGTTCTTCAACATAAAAATTGGGATTCTCAGCGCTCCACATCCTCATACTTTGTGAATTAATATAGCCAGATAAATAGAAGTATGCCTCATCAGTAAAGAAAATTTTCTCAAACGCATTATCGTTGTTTCCTAAATTATTGATAAGCCAGTTACAAAATTCCAATCTAACCGGAGGATCGTTTGGCAGCAGTTCCTGATACACTTGCAACCGGTAAGGAAAATAATGCAAATTGCTTCTTAATATCCTATGAGATGTTGAATATGAAACATTTACTTGCTGTCCTAAATGGCGAACAGATACGTGTGGTTGTTCTTGCACAATTTGTCTCGCATTGTTAACTACTTCTTCAGTGCGTATGTTGCAAATAGTATCTATCATTTTTAGGTCGTGGGCCAAAAGGTTTAATTTTAAAATTGTTCCGCCCCATAATATTTCTAATAGTTCTTTCAGATATCTAAAACAGTACAAAGCCGAAAATTAAAGCAACAATTAAGTTTTATGCATAAATACTTGCATCCCAAAAGTCACTAAGCCGAGCAAAGATTTCAGTTTCACTGAGGTCGGGCCTGTCGGCTTATAATGCCTGTAAGCCTTTGTAATTTGTAGTTTTGTGTCACATTTAATGACTTTTGGCATATTTACTTTAGTACTACAATTTGTTGACAGATAGATATCCATGACGCCGATGTCCATACATATTATGCCTAGTGGCAAACAAAGTATGAAAGGACTGGCAACATTGCATGTTTAACCTCAAAATGTCAAATTAGACACTTTCGTGAGTTTCCTGTACATAACAGCTGCTTCTGACAAAGTGTCAGAAAGAGTTTCTAAGGAGTTTTAGTTTTATTAAACATAAAAACAAAATTCCATGTCTACCTACTTGGCAAATAACTATTGAACGATTTATATGTCTTACCTATCCATTCACACAAAGAAATTTTGGAATTTCTCAATATTGATTATGTTCTGCGTAAAAAACATTAGAAGTGTTTTCAGTAAATAAATGCTGATAAAATGACGAAATATTGAAAATATTAAAAATTCTCTCTGGCAATGGATAAATACATGATTGATCCATCATAATCAGTATCGAGAAATTTTTTATCTTTTGAATTGATCATAAAATTATGGAAATGGTTTGACAAGAATTGATAAATATTTGGGAGATTGTGAACAATTTAAGGAAAGAATGTAGGCAACACGTCGCGCGCAGATAAGCCGACTACAGAATTCATACTGAGATAAGCAGGCAGACTATAGTTTTACGAAACTAATACTTCTCTCTATAGTGATACTTAGGTAGTATGGTTTTTTAAATTGTGCGTTTAGGTTTAGTTCAAGCATATAATGGAATAATATTACACTTTTCAATCAAATTTGAGTAGATTGGGAGTATTGTAAAAAATATATAATATAAAACATAAATAAACGTGTCTTTAAAAAAACTGAACCAAGTAAAATAATGTAGGCGGCAAGAAAGTTAAAAATAATTATTTTTGCATTACTGTAACGACGTAATTCTCAACAATGCATATTTTATGTATATTACGCGTCTCATGGATTGATGATTTTTTGCAAATAATAAATAGTGATTGGGCGTTGCTAGTATGAGTTACATTTTCAATGTGAGTATGTGTTACCAAATATAGTATAACGAATTAAACGTTCGTTAAATAATATTTTATTCGACTGCATGAAGTAAAGAGTCTTTGATCATAATTTTTTAGCGTCCGAATATTAGTAGTTTTCCTTTTCGGCCTAGGACGAAAAGTTAAGTAACCTAGCAACCACGACAAAAATTTATACTGTACTGAAAAGGTTACATTTTCTTCCAAATATCCGAAACAAAAAACATCACTTTTTGACATAATCGAATAAAAATGTATTTTCCGCACAATAAACAAATAAAATGTATACTATATATTACAATATATAAACAATATTTTACAATATAAATGAAGTTGTGTTTAACAATTTTTAGAATTAGTAAAGAAATATAGTTTTAGAGTAAGTAATTTAAAATGTAAAAATTAATTATTTTGATAGTAGGTAAATACAGATCATAAATCACCAAACTGAAACTAACACAAATATCTATATACATATCGGTAAACCGCAAAATTTTCAAAGATACTTCTTACGCAATTCTTGACCTTTAACTTTACGGGGATCGATTCATTCAGGCAAAAGTGCACTTTTGTAAAAAGAGACAAGTTTGGGAACTCGGCTGTCCCAGAAATTTTCATCTTTGTATATAATTTGATAAAACAAGTCTTTTGGCGTCCATACAACAAGAAAGAGCTGGAGTGTGTGTTGCGAGACATCTTTATCGTTGGGTTAGAAAAAGGACCTATCATGGACCGCTTATTTGAAGAGGATGTGCGGAAGTTAACTTTTTCAAAAGCAGTTGAAATTGCTATTGGCAAAGAAGCGGCACGCCAATTTTCCGATAAGGAGACCTCGGTTTTATTTAAATCGGACCAGGTGGACATTGGGCGCTTGCGATCGTCAACATCACGAAATGGAGCAAGGTGTCGACCTTGGAGGCAGAAAAACAACTCCGCAAGTAAGATAAAGGACGTGGAGATCCACCGAAGAAAAAGTGTAAAGTTTGTGGTTATAAAAATCACAGTGAGGTAAATTGTTATTATCGTGAGCGTAAATGCAATTTTTTCAATAATGTGGGACACTTGCTTCTGTATGCAAGAAAAAGAAGACCAGGAGAGCAAATAATTTTTATTTAGATAACGAACCTGATTTCAATTTAGATGAATTATTTAAAACTAGCTGAAACCCGCGGCATATGCCGCATTTAAAATGTACAACAAATTTAATAACTTTGGTTGCACTAAAGAAAGTTTTAAAAGCACGCTAGAGATTGGCAGTAAGAAAAAGTTCCAAAAAATATATTTTCAAATGGAAAGTCTCTGGAAAGAAAACGCTCGCCTCTGGAAGGCGTCCAAATTTATACGACGTTGTTGGAACGCAGTAATAAAAATTGCGGAAAGAATTAATGCTCTTATGAGATTATATGTGAGAATTATTTGCATCACCGAAATAATTTTCAGCTGCCTGCAATCTGTGTTTCTTTTCAGGTTTAAGCTGTTGAGGCGTTGAGCGTCATAAAAATATAAATGTGGTAACTCAAGTCTCCAGTTACGCCGTTACTGTTATTGTTAAATAACTCAATTAATTATTATTTCTTTGTCATTTTAAACTGGCATTATTATTATTATCTCTATAATAGCTTCCATAAGTAACTGTTTATAATGTTTATATGCTAGCGAGTTAATTTTCTCCTTAAATCGCTAGTGAATTAATAGTAGATTGTTCTACAAGTTAAGAAAAGTGAGAATTTTCCAGCCAATGTAAAAGTTTTACGTGAGCATGGAAGAATGACGCTGTAGCCCGCGCGCATTTAAAGTTTTGCGTGTTAGATGGATATACTTTATTTGTGACATTACAAAAAAAAATTCTTTTACACACGTCTACTATATGGCAAATGCTACACCAAATACATACAATATATAGAGTTCACATTTAATGTTCTCTGAATGATGTCATTTTTGACAGTGGTCTATTATGAGATGTTGTATCGGACTTTTTCCACTGTCTCGGGTGTTTACCACACGACGTTTCGGGAGTTTTTGGTCTACTCCCGTCCTCAGGTGAATGAACTCCTGGTTAGTCCTGAGAAGGACTGATTTTTGTACGTCTTTTTCACGTACACTCGTACCTACCCCGGGGTTTGAACCCGGGACCACTGATCGCTTGTGATTACGAGTCTGACACTCTTACCACTAGGCCACCAGCGCGGCCATATATTTTAGTTATAAACTTATATACAGTGTGTCCCAGGATTGATGTTACAAGAGGTGAGATGGTCTAAAAATGTTTGAATTTTATTTTAAGGTTTTGGGGTTCGGTCCTGCTTGGTTTGAAAAGAATTTTAAGAATATTTTCAGTTTTTGAAAAACAAGTAGGCCTTGACAGGAAATCGAAAACTATTTTATTTTCAGGTAAACTACCCTTTTTGTTCATGATACGGCAAAATTTTATTAAGAAAAATTGTTTATAATGATAAATTATGGCCCTATCCAAAATTTCAGAAAGATCTGTCATCTTATAAAAAACCGTTATTTTTTAGATAATTGTATGTTATTTTCAGGTAAACTACCCTTTTTGTTCAGGATACGGTAAAATTTTATTAATAAAAGTTGTTTAGAATGAGAAACTATGAACCTATACAAACATTTCAGAAGGATTTGTCGACTTAGATTAAAATGTTATTTTTTAGATTAAACAAATTGCATTTATTAAAAATGACGGTTAAATCTAAGTCGACAGATGTTTCTGAAATTTTGTATAGGGCCTTAATTTCTCATTCTGAACAACTTTTCTTCATATAATTTTGCCGTATCATGAACAAAAAGGGTAGTTTACCCGAACATAAAATAAAATAATTTAAAAAATAACGGTTTTTCCTAATTCGACAAATATTTTTGAAATTTTGTATAGAGCCATAATTTATCATTATGAACAACTTTTTTTAACAGAATTTTGCCGTATCATAAACAAAAAGGGTAGTTTAGCCGAAAATAAAATAGTTTTCGCTTCCCTGTCAAGGCCTACTTGTTTCTCGAAAAAGAAAAATATTCTTAAAATTCTTTTCAAACCAAGCAGGACCGAATCCCAAAACCTTAAAATAAAATTCAAAAATTTTTAGTACAACTCACCTTTTGTAACGTCAATCCTGGGACACACTGTATATGTTACCGCTATATGCGCAGTAGCCTATGCGCAGTAGACTATTTTTGCAATTCTCTGCGCAGTAGTGGCATCCAAATTGGCTTTATTTCTGCGCTAGCCTGGCTAATTGGTTCTTCTTCCAGCGCTATGTATGTAGCTTCTTTCAGCTTCCTACGGAACCTTCCTCTTTAGCGACAATTGATGCGTTATCCCATTGTATGTGGTGGTCTTCGTTCCAGACGTGTTCTGCGATCTTGGATTTGATGGTTTCGCCCTTTCTAATATCTTTGCGGTGTTCCGATAATCTCACTCGTAGGGGGTAGTTAACTGAGAAGAATCGGAAACAGATTCAACATAAGAACTGCCTTCAAGTCCACAACAACTCTGGGAGGCATGATGACGCATACCAAGCCTCAGAACGAAGATCAGAGTTCAAAGAACTGTATCTACAGCGTACCGTGCGAGTGTGGAAGACAATACATAGTAGAAACACAACGACCCCTACGAGTGAGATTATCGGAACACCGCAAAGATATTAGAAAGGGCGAAACCATCAAATCCAAGATCGCAGAACACGTCTGGAACAAAGACCACCACATACAATGGGATAACGCATCAATTGTAGCTAAAGAGGAAAACTACTGCGCATATAGCGGTAACATATATATAAGTTTATAACTAAAATAAATGGCCGCGCTAGTGGCCTAGTGGTACGAGTGTCAGACTCGTAATCACAAGCGATCAGTGGCCCCCGGTATCAAACCCCGGGGTAGGTACGAGTGTACGTGAAAAAGACGTACAAAAATCAGTCCTTCTCAGGACTAACCAGGAGTTCATTCACCTGAGGACGAGAGTAGACCAAAAACTCCTGAAACGTCGTGTGGTAAACACCCGAGACAGTGGAAAAAGTCCGATACAACATTTCACATTTAATTATATATATTTATTCATAATTCAGTACGTAAAACATGCTTAGAGGCACGTTTTTGATAACAGTGATAAAACTTAGATTAAATTTAGATTTTAGTTTATTGGCATACATGTTTAACATCAGCGTACAAACAATTTCCAGAATATTTTATACCACATTGAATATTATGTATCAACGGATGAAAAATGTTATTATTTGGCCTGAACGAGATCAGCTGATTAAATCAATGCCAGAATGCTTCAAGGTAGCATTTGGCAACAAGATTTCAGTAATAATCGATTGTTTTGAGATGAGAGTGGAAAAATCAAGTAGCCTTGCAGAATATCAAGGGCATTCCATATAATTCCCAATTGTGCGCTTGTAGTATGTAAAAAACTGAATTGTGCTTACTACGCTATTTTAAAATTAAAAGCCGGTACTTGACACGTCTGACTTAATACAGGTATATTATGCCTTGGCTTTCAGCCACATGACTTATAATGTTTTGTTATGGGGTATGGCTACCGAATGGAAGCGAGTATTTGTTCTCCAAAAGGGTCTAATTCGCCTGATTTTTAACATTAAACCTCGTGTCGTGCAAGCTCTGCTTTTTGGAGAACAACTTACTAACATTTCCATCTATAATGATTTTCAAATTAGCAGTATTTGTGTAGCAATATGCATTATTTTTCAACGAGTAACAATACTCATCAATATCCCACCAGACATGGTAACCCGTTAGCCATACCTAGGCGTCGGACTGCTGAATTTAAAAAGTCCCCCATTTATAACTGTATTAAAATCTACAATTCGCTACCGATATATATTAAATCATATAAAATCGATAAATTTAACTTAAATCCATTTTAATTAAAAAGTGTTTTTATGACTACAACAATATTGTACTACATTAGGTATTATTTTTATCTGACAATGTCCATGTCACTCTTGTAGTTGATCTGTTGACAATAAACGATACTTACTTACTTAAGGATCTAACGTTAATACTATCCACCACCATTTATTATATAATGTAAAATTATTTGATTAACTTTTTCTGCATGTGACCAATTAATAAAAAGCAAAATTACAATATCACATAGCAAAAGTTATTAAGTTTCGAAACTATGTAAGCTACATTAACAATCAATAAAATTACACATGCTGTCTACACAACATAAAAGAATAATTAATGTCTAAATTAAGTAAGAAAAATAAGTTTAATGCATAAAGTATAAAGGATATTTTGAAGCTATTTAAGGTACATAAACAATCAAAATATTTACATATTCTATCAGTACAAAATAACAGAATAACTAATGTCTAAATTAAGTATGAAAAAGCCATTTAAGCTAAATAAACAATCAACATATTTACAAATTCTATCACAGAATAACAAAATAATTCTATTTATATTTACAG